>JASAMZ010010272.1:0-47371 GCA_030248115.1 Linhomoeus sp. GSCO2_2
ATGAACGGATCGCAAAGGAAACCCACCATTTTGCAAACGGGCCTTCTCCTCAGCTCTACGGCGGTGTCAAGGATTTCATCGAAGTCTTCAAAAAACGACGTCGAAAAGTGAATCAGGTCTTGTGCGATTCTCTGTGAAAGCGAGCAGAATTGCGTGATACCTAGCCGTCAGTGGTGCGTGTAATTTAACAAAATGGATCGAAGGGCAGGTAAGTTGTAGGTACATAGGTATGTCCCCTACGGAAATACTAACGTCCTTTGACTTATCAGAAACGCGTTCCCACATTATATAGAGCAGTTGCAGAACTTGCCTTCAAATTTCGATTTCGAAATCAAAGTAAAAAGGAACGCTGTTGGTATTTTATAAATATGTGCACCAATGTGAGGCACTACTTCTATCTAGGTACGGTACGAAAGCCATTCAACCGTGTACAATATGTGCCCTGTAACTCTTTGCCTAGTAGTCAAAAGCAACAAAGCGCTTTAGCGTGCACGTTGACTACCAGTGTCAAGTCATTACTTGCTCTACAGGTGACTAACTTTGCGCCAGCCAAGAAGGTTGAATGGTGTCAGCGTTGGGATCGTTTCGTTGTCTTGCCGTCCGTCCAACTCCGCTTCCTCTTCCTCCTCACGACTGAAAAGCAATACTAGGGGTACTTGATTGTAGCTCCATATGGACATGTCAAAAGCTTAGGTCAGCAAAAAGGCGCTGGTTTCCAACAGGTTGAGCCTTGTGTTGTTATCAGGTTGAAACGAGCTGTGACTTGTAGTTGTACAACTTTGACAGTACTATAAAAGTAGTCCAGCAAGAGAAGAATGTCATTTCAAGTTTGAACGTGCAAATATACCTAGGTAGGTAGGGTACGTGAACATTTTCGCACCGAAATAGAATTTTGAGACTGGCACAATTCGGCAAAAGGAACAATGGACCGACAGCTATGTATGCAGGTCAGATCGTCTCTTTACGACTTTCTAGTGACACGTTCTCAGAGCGATACTCGCACCCTAACCCGCACGCACTGACGTACATCTGCATGTACTACAGAGTATAAAGGCATGCAGATCGTTGTGGTGTCGCACAGCATGTCAACACACATGCTAATCATAAGGCTGGATGTCTCGTTTTGGCTAGTGCGACTTGCATGGCTGTACAGCTGGTCCAGTCGCCAAAATGATATGAAAATTTCCAGAGGCAAAGAAAATTGTATTATGTACTATGTTGTGTAATTAATCATACGTGTAGCCGCGGGGGGGCATGGGGGGTAAGCCCCCCCCCTAGCCGGAGGTGGCCCCCCTCCAATACCCCCCCCCGGTACCCCCCTCCCCTACTTCCCAAAAGACCCCTCCCCTAGGATTGTCAAAAAATTTCGCCTGCGGCGCTTAAAAATGGCAAAAATTTTGCCTGCGGCACTATATTTTGGACGTTTTTGACCAAAATTAACACATTTTTAAAACTTTTGGTATATTTTTGCAAAATTTCTCTATTTTGGTACTTTTTTGGCAAAATTTTTTGGTCATTTGACCCCCCCCCCCCTCCCTCCGGGGGCCCTAGACCCACCCCCCCTCCCCCCTTGAGGGGTCCTATACCCCCCCCCCCCCACCCCGAACCCCCCCCCCCCCTCATCGATTGGCGACTACGCGTATGTAATTAATCCATTTCAACATATTTACCAAACATTGGAACTCGGCACAGTCAGTTTTCAAAATGGTAACAAAGGATGATGCTGACGACATGGGAAACTGAGCATACACAGAGCGCAAACAAGCTCCAGTATTAACAAGCTGTGTGTGTAAAAAGTTCAACCTATACTTTGTGTCTGTCAAATTTTGGTGAACAGTATAGTGAACTTTGTACACATTGTTAGCCGCATCTGGAGAAAGTGTCTTGAGAATGTGTACCTTAATGCCAAGTGCACCTATCCCCACGATACGGCTGTCTGTACAGCTGATCTGAAGCTCAGTGATTTCGCCGCGTTCGCTATATGTTATCGGCATGATACGACGCCGTTTATCTGATGTTTCCTACCTGTGTGAAAACGTCACACCCAACAAAAAACTTGCCAAAGTTTGGTGCGAGCGACTTCCTGTTTTCAGTGAACGCATTTCTGTTTCCGAGTGCGCATTCATCAATAAGCAGCTGTTCTGGCCATCAGACGAATATCTCGATTTTGAAATTTCTTAAATTTTAATTCCAAATATTTTGTTGATTTATGGAATTTTGAAAAATAATCACCTTTTCTATTAAATTCCACATTTGCAAAAGATTTCTTTTGCGTTACAAATTATCCGCAGTCTATACTCTTTCCATTTCTGAAGAAATTTCGCCGCTATATCATCAGGTGAAAAAGTCGATTTTCGACATTTTCATATTTTGATTCAAAATATCTCGAAATTGTAATTTTGAAAAACTTCAAAAACTATGTCACAAATTCTTATCGGCATACGACCTTTCCATTTCTGCATTCACATTCGTCATTAAATGACTTTGTATTTTAGTCAATTTATGCAATTTCGACAAATAATCGCGTATTTCTATTAAATTCCACATCTGCAAAGAATTTCTTTTGTGTTACAAATTATCCGCGGTCTATGCTCTTTCCATTTCTGAAGAAATTTCGCCGCTACCTCATCAGGCGAAAAAGTCGATTTTCGACATTTTCATATTTTAATTGTAAATATCTCGAAAATGCGAAATTAGCAACAGAAACGGACATCGGATCCGTGCTCAGCGACCTCGACTCTACTTGACCACATATGTCACATATTTTACTTCGGTGCCACGAACGGACGGACGGACACACAGACAGACAGACAGACAGACGGACAGACAGACATTGTCATCCGTATATATACACCTCGCCGCGCTGAGGCGCGGCGAAAAAAGTTGAGTTTGTATTCTGACTGACATTGCAAAGAGTTGCGTTCTTTCTGCAGAGAGTGCAAGAGTTCATCGCCCGTATTGTTCCGCTTCACGAGCTCCCCCTTCGTAAGAGGGTATTGCATAGCAATATAGATTTCGCCCGCAATTTGGCTTTTAGGGCAAGAACATCCCTCCTTCAAGCGACGCGCTTAAAACAGTGACAAAACTTGTCTGTTTTGACAAACATTTGACAGAGCGCAGAAGAGCGCACTACAAGCAATCAAGCCGTGTGGCACTTCTGTCCATGCAGCAAAACAAAGTTTGTTTTTCTTGGTGAGTTATTAGAAAATGTATGTCAGAATACGAAAGAGCCTTCGAATGACGTGCCGACTGTCGCTGTAGTCGCAACACGAACAATTCAGAAAGATCCCAACGCAAAACTCAAAACAATTTTTTCCATGATGCGTGAGTGCGACGTGCGCGCATGAGTTACTGTGACTCGCGAAATTCAGTTCTTGAGTTTCGACCGATGGAGGAACAAATGATCAGTGAGTCGAGAGCTAAACAATAAGCTCGAGATCGGCTCTCTACAACGCAAGTTGAGCGAGTTAGAGCGGTTTTAGCGTCATAATGTCGAGAATGGCGTTTTACGCGGTGCGTGTTTGCGCAATTGTAAAATGTTTTGCAGCCGCCTGAAAGACCTAGTCAAGAGCTTTCACCTGACGTGTCGATTGCCGCTGTGCGACGTAAGGCGAGCGAGCTAGAGATGGTTTGCGTTTTGACTTTTGGGTTACTGTAGCGCGCGCGACTCAAACTTTTGAATCTCAACTTCTCTTAGCGAAAGGACCTGTGGGTCAAAAGCTATCCATAGAGCCCAAGATCGTCTAACTACGACTTTCCAACGCCGAGATCCGGGAGCGTTACGCACGTACGCACGCACGCACGCCGAGCTCTCGTAGGGTGTCGCCAGCCTGAGGGCGGGTGAACTAAATATGTAAGGCAAAACTATCTCACTGAATTTTGTCGTCAAGCCTTGCTTCAATCTGCTTCTTCAGTTGACCCGTTTGGCGCTTCTGAACAAGCGGTTAGGATGAATGAATCATTGTGTAGCGCAGTGCGACGGCGCAAAGTCACACAATGTTAAATTGTGTGATCGGTGTGCAAGTGTATGCACAACCATATTACCTTTTTGCCTTCTTGCATTTTGTCGTCATTCTCTTGCGCGTTGTCCACCCCGAGAAGTGCCAACACTGAAAATGCCACGTCGAATTTCAATTGACTACAACATTGATTACAACATGCAGTCAATGTCCAACAGTTAAGCTTAGGCTTTGAAATCGGGCTACTGAACTTCGCGAAATTCAAGAACTTTTAATTTAGCGTAAACTTGGGGTAGGCTCTTCTACGATGACGAAGTACACATGTACAATGACAACGATGTGACACAATACAACGCATTGCCAGAAAACCATACACCTTCCGGTAAGCGCGCTGGGCGCTTATTACTTCAACCTAGTGTACCACTAGGAAGAGTACTAGTACCACTAGTACTAGTACAGTAGTAGTACCACCACTGTACCACCTGTGCCACTTATTGGAGAGGGTGGGGGCGCTTATTTTGCAGATTTCAGTTGTGGTCGCATTTTGCGTACATTAGCAGTGATTGTAGACCGAAGCGTAGATGTTGAGGTTATGATCAAAGTGTCTATCGTTAGCCGTTGGCGTTGCGCGTATTAGAAATTCATATTCGATAGCCCTCTATGTATGCACGATACAGTTAGGAGAGGAAACCATGCTCTGAAACTTGAGTTCAACCAAAGTAAGTTGCGGAATTTGGGCATTGTTTAAACTGCATAGACTCATTTAAATCACAGAAAGTGTGAGCAGTATGCGCCACTCTGTGCGCGCGAGCTGCGAGTGATGAGGAAGCGTTTCATAGGATTCAACTGCACTGAAACAAGCCCGAGCAGTAGACCTATGCACTTGCATATGTATTGTATGTCACCTACCTGCTAGAAAAGCCAACGCCAGTCGAGGATCCATTGGTGCAGGTCAAATCACTTGCGAATGCCGTTCAAGAGGAGGTGGAGTGGTGGTAGGGTGGCTACTCTGAAACAATTCATGACAACATGTTACAATATCTCCTAGTTACCCCATCAAACTAAGTAGCACATAATCTATTTAGTGACGCCTTTAGGATTAGTTGGTTGAGCGAAGGGCCGAGGGTGTGATGTATGGGGGCCACCTCCGGTTGAGGGAGGGGCATACCCTCCTCTCTCCCGCCCCCCCCCCCCCCTCAATCCAACCCTCGCATCCCCCCCCCCTCTTCTGCCCCACGATTACTCAGATGAACTGGAGAAAAGGAGCAAAGTTCAAAAGTTGCGGAAAAGAGTGCAGTTAACCTTATTCCTGTGCAATCCGAACTTGTAACCGAATTCGACGGGAAGGTGCAGCTAGTAGCTCTGCAGGTTGTCACCAATATTCGACGCTGAAAGAAGGGATACAGTGTACGTTACAACGCACATGTCATTTTACACTTCGAATTGTTGCATTAATTAACTTGTAACTCTAATATATAATGCTGGCAGAACTCTACAGCGACTTCCGCAAAGATTCAAGGTGCATACGTATGTACCTATACTCACAAACCTCCCTGTCTCTAATCAGCAAATATAAGGCTCGGTACACAGACGCAGGCTCTCCACAACTTTCGGGTGATGTTCCGAACAGTTTCGGGCGGGCAGTTACTAACCCACGCCCCACGCCCCAACGCCCCAGCGCTATTTTGGTGCAATTACATTTACAGCTTGCTCAGTTTCAGATTTGCGCTAGGTTGGCTGAAGATTGGCAGTGGCAGAGGCACGGCGGTCTGGCTGATCACTTGCAGTGACGCAGTATTTCAGAAACACATTTCAACCTTGCGTTTTCTCGAGCAAGGCAAGGAATCTTTTCACGCGGTTTTTGCGCAAAATAGAGAAAGTCGTGCTCATACGTGTAAGCGCCAACCGGCCAGGGGGGGGGGGGGGGGGGGGGGGGGGGGGGTATAGGACCCCTCAGGGGGGGGGGGGGTCTGAGGCCCCTGGAGGGGGGGGTCAAATGACCTAAAAATTTTGCCAAAAAAGTACCAAAAAATAAGAAAATTTTGCAAAAATACACCAAAAAGTGCCAAAAATCGCCTAATTTTGGTCAAAAATTTCAAAAATATAGCGCCGCAGGATAAATTTTTGCTTTTTTCAAGCGCCGCTGGCTAAATTTTTAAATTTTTAAGCGCCGCAGGCTAAAATTTTTGAATTTTTTGGGGGGGGGTCTTTTGGGGAAGGCGGGAGGGGGGTACCTGGGGGGGTATGGGGGGGTACACTTTCGGCTAGGGGCTTACCCCCCCCCCCCCCCATACCCCCCCCCGGTTACACGTATGGTCGTGCTGTTTTACGTGTAAAAGAACTGAGAGTACTGAGTACATAAGAAAAGACCAGATCTCCTTATCTTGTAACAGTTGAACTGTGGACATAGGCAAAAGATGGCAATGAATGTACATAGCTCGAGAGCAGGGCTATCAATTTAGAATTTTAGAATGTTGGCTACACCTACATAGTAGTTAGCTAACTCGCTAACGCGCTGCGCGAATTTGTTGGCAGGAAATTCAAAATGTGAGTTGCTGCATGGCTAATTTATGTGTTTGGAATTACGTAGCTCCATTAGATTTCGAAGTAGTGTTCTTGACAAGAGTGAAATGTATAGTGTTAAAACCACTTCTAGAATGAGTCGGCAATGTATTCGAGTGCTACAGGCGTTGAATTCCAGTGGTCAACTCCAAATCTACTAGGCCATCTTTGTTAAATTCACTGCCTGCAACACTTGAATGCACTTCAGACCGCAGGGGGGGGGGGGCGCCACTTCCCCTCCTGGCCCGCAACTGGACTCGTTCTAAAAGCAGATTTTATCATTCTATGTTTAACTCTTGAAGAACACCATTTTGATTGAAACTCTTGGAACCACTCCAATTCAAATGCCAAAATTAGATCTGCAGCAATTCACATTTTGAACTTCCCATCAGCAGGGTCCTGCAGCGCGACTGCTACCTGTACCAGGTCACTTGACTCACCACTAGGTCTAGTCATCACAAACAAACTTACAGTAAAAATCGGGTTATTCCTTGGTTACTGTTGAGACAGCGTTTGGAATATTGTGCAACAGAGTGTAATCCATTGTGCGGGAAGCGTAGAAAGCTGTGATTTTTCGGTGGTTTTCGTCACTGGTTTCTCTGTCAGCGCCTTATATTTCTAACTACGCAAGTGGTGCAGTATCGCCATAAATTCTGCATATTGGCTGCGTTGTTGCGTTTAATCCACAAATGGATCAGAAAATTCGCCGCAGGTGTACAGGAATGAAAGGGTATAAATGAGGCGACGCCCTTTCCTTTCGGTTACACAAATTCACATTGACACTCCTAAAATCGCGAATCTTAAAATCCGAAGCTATTTGCTAGCGATTACGCAGGCTACAATTGATTCATTCGTGAGAAAGATTTGGCAACTTACCGTCCTTCAAAGATGTCGGAATTTGGCAGTTTTAAAAGTTCCATAATTTTGTTAATTATATGATCCGAAGCTATTTCTAAATAATTGGTGAACCATGCCTGAAAAGAAATTATGCTACATCCATGCAAAGACATTACCAAATTTAAGTCATTTGAAATTGTCAAAACTCGCCAATTTTGTCAAAACCCTCAAAAATATCCTTAATTTTCGAACGACTTGAATTGAATTGAAAGTGACAAAATTTTGAAATTTTGACAAAACCTTTGAAATTATCCCTGACTTTGTTAATTATAAAATGTCAAACTATTTGTTAAATATTTGGCAGACCATGTACTGTGCACTACGTACAGACAATATCATATTTAAGTACATGTGATATTATAAACAAAACTCAAAACAAATTTTAAAATTCAGGCTGTTTGAAATTGCCGAAATTTGGAATTTTGACAAAACCCTAGAAAATATTCCTAATTTTGATAATTACAAAATTCGAAACTATTCGCAAAATAGTTTGTAGACTATGCCTGATACATACAAGAAAAAACATTGCCTACATTGACCCATCTGTAGGTGTCAAAATTTGACACAATCGACAAAATCCCTGAAAATATCCCTAATTTCGTTGATTACAAACTCTGAAACTATTTGTTAAATACTTGGCAGACTCTGCCCGAAATACCCATTTTAAAATTAAAGCTATTTGAAATAGTCAACATTTGGCAACTTTAACAAAACCATTCAACGTTTGAAATAGACCCTGACAAGACGCCTTGTCTTGCTTGAGAAAAGCATGGTTAAGACGTGTTTCTGAAACACAGTGTCACTGTCAGTGATCAGCAAGGCCGACGTGCGTTGCACCGAAATAGCGCTGAGGCGTTGGGTCGTGGGGCGTCGAGCGTGAGTTAGTAACTGTTCAGGAATGAATAAAAATCAATCGGTGAACACCGCACACTTCTCGCTCTGAAGAGGTAGTTGGGTACTGTGTCGCAAAACTCCGAATTACCGTTCCGAATTTCCTTGCCTAATCTGGTGTTTTGGTCCATCCTTAGACATAGGCTTTTGACTTCAAGTTTGGATTAGCCACACTCCTCAGTACAAACCTTAGCCTAAATCATGCTTAGCCCCCGGTAAAAGCCGCATTTTATAGTTGTGTAGCACAGTATGCGTGTGTCCAGCGTTTGTTGTTTACAAGTTGCTTTCCGTGCGAGACACACAGGCGACGCGGCGAAACAAGGTGTAGAATTTGGTTATGGTTCAATTTACAAATTCGAAGCACGCTTTGGCACGTGCTATTTACATTTAGGAACCAAATTCTACGGTTCCGTGCCAGAATATTCAGTCTGCTAAACGACGCGGCCTGTCTGCCCATTACGGTAGCAGCGGCATTTAAACTAGTATGTGGGGAGTACATATGGGCATACCATGCATAGAATAACAGTATTATTGCGACCGGGGTTCCGAATAGCGTGTAATATTTAGTTTTCGTGTTACATGGTGCCAATGTTGTGTGTTGTGTATGATGAGAAAGACGATACGGGCAAACAATAGCATTTGTACGAGAACCGTCACAGAGTCAGTACTGAAATTCAAGCTTTTGAAGGTCAACTTCTCTAGCGGAATGATCAGTGAATCGAGACCTATCCAATTCCAATGAGCCCAAGATTGTCTCTCTATGACTTTCCAACGCCGAGATCTGAGAGCGTTCCTCACGAACGGACAGACTGACAGACGCCGAACTCTGGTAGGGTGTCGCCCGACTGAGGCCGGGCGAAAAAGTCGGCGGCGTGCGATAGGTCAACTAAAAGGTCTCGACGTGTTCTTTCGTTTGGCATTAAAACTTTTGTTAATTACGCAAACACGCACCACGAAAAGCGACATTCTCGCGTTTTTAACGCAGAAATCGCTCTAACTCGCTCAGCGTGCGTCGTACGGAGACGATCTTGGGTTGGTTGGATACCTCTCGACTCACTGATCATTTGTTCTTCTATTGGTCGAAACTCAAAAGTTTGAATTTCGGGAGCTACAGTAACCTAAAGGTTTAAAACACAAAACTTATCTAACTCGCTCGTCTTCCGTTATAAAGAGACGATCTTGAGTTCGTTGAATAGGTTTCGGCACACTGATAATTCCGTTAAGAGAAGTCGAAATTCAAAAGTTTGAATTGCGCGCGCTACAGTAACCCGAAAGTCCAAAACGCAAAACGGCTCTAACACGCTCGTCTTACGTCGTAGAGCGGCGTGCGATAGGTCAACTAAAAGGTCTCGACGTGCTCTTTCGTTTGGCATTAAACATTTTGTTAATTACGCAAACACGCACCACGAAAAGCGACATTTTAGCGTTTTTAGCATAGGAATCGCTCTAACTCGCTCAGCGTGCGTCGTAGAGAGATGATCTTGAGTTGCTGGATAGCTTTCGACTCACTGATCATTTGTTCTTCTATTGGTCGAATCTCAAACGTTTGAATATCGCGAACTACAGTAACCCAAAGGTTCAAACAGCAAATGGGCCCTAACTCGCTCGTCTTACCTTGTAGAGCGGCATTCGTTCGACCGTTTCAAAGCTTACGTTGAGGCAGTTGTTGAACGGTCATTCCTAAAGAAATACTTTTGTTTTTTTAAACCCTTGTCTTACGAACAACTTTGTCTGCAAAAATAATTAATCCCGGGCGATTCCAATGTTGCCCTGCAACAACCGCTCAGAAATGCGTGTGTCTTGCTCAAAAAAATAATCCCGGGCGATCCCAATGTTGCCCTGCAAGAACCTCTCAGAAAGGAGCGTGTCAGAAGTAGCGTATGAATAGTGGACTCCGGGCGGGCGCGCGTCATATCGGAAAGGCTTCGAAATACTTTACAAAAGTATCCACTCTTTTACTCCTCCACTTTAAAATACTCACAAACCACTCTGTATTAATAAAACAACTCAACTTTTTTAAAACCGCTTTTTAAGCGCCGCAAAATTGCCTTAAAATAGCGCCGCAGGCGAAAATTTTTGCCGATTTTTAGCACTCCGACCCCAAAAGGGGCGGAGTGCTATAGTGGAGCTGCTACCGACTAACTTTTTCCACCCAAGATTTCTCGCGCGTGGTTCATCCGATTTGGACGGGGGTTTTTTTAATCGATAGCTCTCGAGGGATAGTAGGTGTGGACGGACCTTCGTTTTTTTCGCGTAGTGGGAAAATTTTGAGAAAAATTCAAAAATTTGAAAATTTACTTACTGAGAGGGTGTTCACCCAGCTGGAATTTCTGGAATAGTTGATCGATTTTGACGCCCTTTGGATATGTTATAGCCCTCGACGAGACGAACAGGGGAAAAAAAATCCCGAGCTAATCGGCCGACGCGTTCTCGGGTTACGGTAGGCGAAAGCGATTTTTTGACAAAAATTTGCCTTTCAAAAATCCTAGTAAATCAGGGAGTTGTTGGATCGGGCCAGATATCTCCAATCGGCAAGATTAACATGTTCTCTTTCGTTTAAGACCAAAATCGCCGAAATCCGCCGAAGAAATCTTGAGCTCTGATTTGGCAACCGGTCTCCGTCGGGGGCCGAAAATTCCAATTTTTGAATTTCGGCCGTTTTAGCGCCCGATTGCGATAATTTATGGCCAAATGGACTGCACCACGCGATTCCCCGTTGAAAACTGATCCGGAATCGATTTTCAAAAATATTTTTTCGGCTACCGTACCCCGGCCGCGTCCAAAATTCGAATTTCCACCCGAGCGGTCAAAATCAATGTTGGAGTCGATCCCGGTGCTTTCGAGGTCGCTGATGCCGAATCTGGCGTTATTTTGGCGTTTCGGATCAAGACTCGCGAGTTTTTGCCGATTTTCGACCTACCGAAGCCCTACGTCGACGACACTGAAAGTGAGGTGATTGAACGTTTGTAATGTCGATTCTAGGGTATTTGGCGATGAGGAACGCGAATTTGCTATTGGTTTCTCCATTTTGTGTCGATTTTGCCTTCAAACAGCCACTTTCCTAATGCCGACATTCAAATTTGAATGCAACTTTTACCGTACTCTCCTCAACCCATGTTGTAACTTAAATTTTCGCGCGCATTCAAACTTCACAATTGAAGGAAATGCAGTGCGAAAAGACGGCATTTGCGCATGAATTGTCAATTCTTTCCGTCTAAAATGGCAAGGCGAGTCTGCGATTGGCGCAGCCCCGAATCTTCTTAGCTGCCGGCTACTGGTTGAATCGAAGCAAAATGGCACATTTTAGACTCAATTCGGCCTGGTCTACAGGATTTCGGTGGAGTTGTGCTGCGCGCCGGCCGGTCTTTGTAGGTGGAGGGAATATGCGTACTCTGAAACTCGCGCGCCGGCGTAATTTGTGGAGAATCTTTGGGTGGAAATCGGCCTTATTTCTCATGATAAGTGAGTGGCGGTCTGCTTTCTCCCGTTCTGGTCGGAGTGCTTCACTGCAGGCTCTCCTGCACGTTTCCCTTGTTGGTGTTTGGCACTCCGCCGCTTGAAAAGCGAAGGAGTGCTATAGGAGCGGTAAAAGCCCACAGTTAGCATGTCCGGGGCTGGCGCTCGTTACGAAGCACTTAGAGCGCCAATTTTTTTTTTAAAAGATGGCTTATGACGACGCGCAGCGTGCTCGGGCGGTAAACAAATTTTGCAGGTGGAAGAATTTTGCGAAAATTCAAAAATTCGAATTTTTGCTAAGTAAAAAAACAATAGCCCATAACTTTCGCTAAAGTATGCCGAATTTGATGATTTTTGGATATGTTGTACTGGGTTTTTCCGCTTAAGCGCCCCGGGGGCTAAATTTTCTTTCCCTAGCAGGTTTGGGGCCGGGTAGGGAGGAAGGGCGAGAGTGTGTGATCCACTGATTGATTTTTATTCATTCCGAACAGTACTAACTCACGCTGACGCCCGGCGACCCAACGCCTCAGCGCTATTCGTGCAGCAACGCACGTCGCCTGCTTATCACTGACAGTGACACTGCTTCAGAAACACGTCTTAACCATGCTTTTCTCAAGCAAGACAAGGCGTCTTCAGGTCTATTTCAAACGTTGAATGTTTTTTAAAGTTGCCAAATGTTACTATTTCAAATAGCTTTAATTTTAAAATGTATTTCTAGTCTGCCAAGTATTTAACAAATAGTTCAGAGTTTTAGTCAACGAAATAGGATATTTTCAGGATTTTCATTTGTCAAATTTTACACCTGATATGGTCAATGTAGCAATGTTTTTTCTGCGGACTGTATCAGCATAGTCTACAAACGATCTGCATAGTTTAGATTTTCGTAATATCAAAATAGAGATTTTCTAGTTTTTTAAAATTCCAAATTTCGCAATTTCAAACAGCCTGAATTTTAAAATTGTTTTAGTTGTTTATAATATCACATGTACTAAATATGATATTTCTGTACGTAGTCACAGTACAGTCTGCCAAATATTTAACAAATAGTTACATTTTATAATAACAAAGTCAGATAATTTCAAAGTTTTTCAAAATTTCAAAATTTTTCACTTTCAATTCAATTCAAGTTTTTGAAAATTTAAGATATTTTTGAGTTTACAAAATTCGAGTTTACAATTTCAAACGACTTAAAATTGAATTCTTTGCATGATGTAGCATAATTTCTTTTCAGCATGTTCACCAATTATTTAAAATAGCTTCGATCACAGTATTAACAAAATTATGAACTTTTAAAACTGCCAAATCCGACATTTTGAAGACGTAAGTGCCAAACTTTCTACCAACCAATCAAATGAGCCTGCGTAATCGCTAGCAAATAGCTTCGATTTTAAGATTTCGCGATTTTAGGAGTGTCAATGTGAATTTGTGTAACCGAAAGGAAAGGGCGTCGCTCCATTTATACCCTTTCATTTCTGTACACCTGCGGCGAATTTTCTGATCCATTTGTGGATTAAACGCAACAACGCAGCCAATATGCAGAATTTATGGCGATCTTGGATGACTTGCCGTAGTTAGAAATATAAGGCGCTGACAGAGAAACCAGTGACGAAAACCACCGAAAAATCACAGCTTTCTACGCTTCCCGCACAACGGATTACACCCTGTTCCGCAATATTCCAAACGCTGTCTGAACAGTAACCAAGGAATAACCCGATTTTTACTGTAAGTTTGTTTGTGATGACTAGACCTAGTGGTGAGTCAAGTGACCTGGTACAGGTAGCAGTCGCGCTGCAGGACCCTGCTGATGGGAAGTTCAAAATGTGAATTGCTGCAGATCGACAATTTTGGCATTTGAATTGGAGTGGTTCCAAGAGTTTCAATCAAAATGGTGTTCTTCAAGAGTTAAACATAGAATGATAAAATCTGCTTTTAGAACGAGTCCAGTTGCGGGCCGGAGGAAGGGGAAGTGGCGCCCCCCCCCCCCCCCCTGCGGTCTGAAGTGCATTCAAGTGTTGCAGGCAGTGAATTTAACAAAGATGGCCTAGTAGATTTGGAGTCAACCACTGGAATTCAACGCCTGTAGCACTCGAATACATTGCCGACTCATTCTAGAAGTGGTTTTAACACTATACATTTCACTCTTGTCAAGAACACTACTTCGAAATCTAATGGGAGCTACGTAATTCCAAACACATAAATTAGCCATGCAACAACTCACATTTTGAATTTCCTGCGAATAAATTGGCGCAGCGCGTTAGCGAGTTAGCTAACTACTATGTAGGTGTAGCCAACATTCTAAAATTCTAAATTGATAGCCCTGCTCTCGTCAGCTATGTACATTCATTGCCATCTTTTGCCTATGTCCACAGTTCAACTGTTACAAGATAAGGAGATCTGGTCTTTTCTTATGTACTCAGTACTCTCAGTTCTTTTACACGTAAAACAGTACTAACCATACGTGTAACCGGGGGGGGGTATGGGGGGGGGGGGGTAAGCCCCTAGCCGAAAGTGTACCCCCCCATACCCCCCCAGGTACCCCCCTCCCGTCTTCCCCAAAAGACCCCCCCCCCTGAAATTTCAAAAATTTTCGCCTGCGGCGCTTAAAAATGGCAAAAAATTTCGCCTGCGGCGCTCGAAAATAGCAAAAATTTCGCCTGCGGCGCTATATTTTTGACATTTTTGACCAAAATTAGGCGATTTTTGGCACTTTTTGGTGTATTTTTGCAAAAACCTCTTATTTTTTGGTACTTTTTTGGCAAAATTTTTAGGTCATTTGACCCCCCTCCAGGGGCCTCAGACCCCCCCCCCCCCTGAGGGGCCCCACCCCCCCCCCCCCGACCCCCCCCCCCCCCCCCCTGGCCGGTTGGCGCTTACACGTATGAGCACGACTTTCTCTCATTTTTCCGCAAAAACCGCGTGAAAAGATTCCTTGCCTTGCTCGAGAAAACGCAAGGTTGAAATGTGTTTCTGAAATACTGCGTCACTGCAAGTGATCAGCCAGACCGCCGTGCCTCTGCCACTGCCAATCTTCAGCCAACCTAGCGCAAATCTGAAACTGAGCAAGCTGTAAATGAGATTGCACCAAAATAGCGCTGGGGCGTTCAGGCGTGGGGCATGGGGTTAGTAACTGCCCACCAGAAACTGTTCGGAACATCACCCGAAAGTTGTGGAGAGCCTGCGTCTGTGTACCGAGCCTTATATTTGCTGATTAGAGACAGGGAGGTTTGTGAGTATAGGTACATACGTATGCACCTTGAATCTTTGCGGAAGTCGCTGTAGAGTTCTGCCAGCATTATATATTAGAGTTACAAGTTAATTAATGCAACAATTCAAAGTGTAAAATGACATGTGCGTTGTAACGTACACTGTATCCCTTTCTTCAGCGTCGAATATTGGTGACAACCTGCCAAGCTTACTAGCTGCACCTTCCCGTTGAATTCGGTTTAGAGTTCGGATTGCACAGGAATAAGGTTAACTGCACTCTTTTCCGCAACTTTTGAACTTTGCTCCTTTTTCTCCAGTTCATCTGAGTAATCGTGGGGCAGGAGAGGGGGGGGGATGCGAGGGTTCGATTGAGGAGGGGGGGGGCGGGAGAGAGGAGGGTATGCCCGCTCCCTCAACCGGAGGTGGCCCCCATACATCACACCCTCGGCCCCTCGCTCAACCAACTAATCCTAAAGGTGACACTAAATAGATTATGTGCTACTTAGTTTGATGGGTTAACTGAGATATATTGTAATATGTTGTCATGAATTGTTTCAGAGTAGCCACCCTACCACCACTCCACACCTCCTCTTGAATGGCATTCGCAAGTGATTTGACCTGCACCAATTGGATCCTCGACTGGCGTTGGCTTTTCTAGCAGGTAGGTGACATACAATACATATGCAAGTGCATAGGTCTACTGCTCGGGCTTGTTTCAGTGCAGTTGAATCCTATGAAACGCTTCCTCATCACTCGCAGCTCGCGCGCACAGAGTGGCGCATACTGCTCACACTTTTCTGTGATTTAAATGAGTCTATGCAGTTTAAACAATGCCCAAATTCCGCAACTTACTTTGGTTGAACTCAAGTTTCAGAGCATGGTTTCCTCTCCTAACTGTATCGTGCCGTCATAGAGGGCTATCCAATATGAATTTCTAATACGCGCAACGCCAACGGCTAACGATAGACACTTTGATCATAACCTCAACATCTACGCTTCGGTCTACAATCACTGCTAATGTACGCAAAATGCGACCACAACTGAAATCTGCAAAATAAGCGCCCCCACCCTCTCCAATAAGTGGCACAGGTGGTACAGTGGTGGTACTACTACTGTACTAGTACTAGTGGTACTAGTACTCTTCCTAGTGGTACACTAGGTTGAAGTAATAAGCGCCCAGCGCGCTTACCGGAAGGTGTATGGTTTTCTGGCAATGCGTTGTATTGTGTCACATCGTTGTCATTGTACATGTGTACTTCGTCATCGTAGAAGAGCCTACCCCAAGTTTACGCTAAATTAAAAGTTCTTGAATTTCGCGAAGTTCAGTAGCCCGATTTCAAAGCCTAAGCTTAACTGTTGGACATTGACTGCATGTTGTAATCAATGTTGTAGTGACAATGAAATTCGACGTGGCATTTTCAGTGTTGGCACTTCTCGGGGTGGACAACGCGCAAGAGAATGACGACAAAATGCAAGAAGGCAAAAAGGTAATATGGTTGTGCATACACTTGCACACCGATCACACAATTTAAGCAATACGTTATGTGGTTGTTTTCAAAATTCAGTTTACGTATTGCTAAGATGCGTGGTACCTTCAATCCTGCAAGCCCTCAAGAGTGGCAGCAACATTTTGAAACCCCTGATATCTTCATTGGTGAGCGTTACCAGCGTGGTGGCGCTCTGGGAGCATTTCTAGGGGGCCTGCTTCAATTTATAGCGTACCTGTCAAGTCACAGGTAGTGCTGTAGCCAAGGAGGCTTTGCGCACTGGAGCCGCTATTGCTACTGATGTGGTCGAAGGCAAGGACATCGGCAAATCTGCAGTGGACAGGGTCACAGAAGGAGCAGAGAACTTGGCTGAAGAGGCCATTGCTGCAGGGGCTGCTGAGCTGAAGAAGAGACAGGCTCAACGAGGCAAAGGTCTGGGCAAGAGGCAGGCAAAAAGTATAAATACCGTGGAGCCTCCCCCAAAAAAGAAGCAAAAGAAGGCACCAAAGAAAGTCAAGCAGGACGCTCTTGGTTTCTTCTGACCATGGCTGCTCAGTTGCTCGATGCCAACAGCGCGCTGGCAAGCAAGACGGAGCTCGACTTGTTTCAGCTACCTCCTACTCAGGTCGCAATCGAGAATGGCTGGTTTCAAGAAGTCCACCTTCGCAACACGCTCACTTCTGCAGGCCCTTTCGAATTTGAAATGTCTGCTGACAGCTCCTTCACAGACATGAGCCGCAACTACATCTTCATGGTGCTGAGTGTCACAAAGAAGGATGGAACGCCCATTGCTGCAGCCACTGCTCCTGCTGCTGGGGAACCAATCAACTACGTCCACTCCACCATCAACCTACTGGGCAAGACTTTCTTCAAGCAGGTCAAGCTATGGGTGGGTGGTAAGCTGGTCTACGACAGCGGTGATACCTACCACTACAGAGCCTACCTGGAGACCCTGCTCAACTATTCCAACTCGGCCAAGGAGACCCACCTGCAAGCTGCGGGCTACTACAAGGACTCTGCTGGGTTCATGGACTCCAAGACCAACTTGGGCTTCAGGACTAGGGCCAAGACTATTGACAACAGCAAGAAGTTTGAGCTGCTGGCCCCTCTGCATGGCGAACTGTTCAACCAAGAACGCCTGCTCCTCAGCAACCTGCCTATGAGGCTTGAGCTGCACCGCAACCCGGATGAGTTGCTCATCATGGCTTCCAGCGGCACAGACTACAAGATCCAGATCCACGACATGTCCTTCTTCATTCGACGTGTGGAGCCATTGAAGACCCTTGTGGTGGGGCTTGAAACCCACCTCACAAAGGAACCTGCCAAGTATCCAGTGCGACGAGTGCAGATGAGAGTGGTGCCCATCGACGTCGGCAGGAAAGATCTCCAGCCCACACAGATATCCAATGGCCAACTGCCTCGCCGCGTCATCTTCGGGCTGGTTCAACAGGACGCCTACCATGGAGCCCTCGCAAAGAACCCTCTGGCATTCAACCACAACCACCTGAAGGAGTACAAGGTGATTGCAGGAGGCCTCACCTTTCCACGGGACGATGTGACGATGGACTACGACAACAGCCGCTACACCAAGGCCTTCCTGCAGATGTTTGAGTCCCTGAACATCACCGGTGGAGAACGAAGCAACGGCATTGATTACTATGCATTTGGTCATGGCTATTGTATCTACGGTGTCGATTTGTCCCCCGATGGCTTTGATGGTGGTCACTGGCAACTACTTAAGACGGGCACCGCCTATCTGAAGTTAGAGTTTGCTGAGGAGACTACTGTTGGCCTGAAAGTGATCGTGTTCATTGAGTATGACAACCTGATTGAGGTGTCTCGCCATCGTATGCTCACCCACGACTTTGAGATATAATGGACTCTCGTGAACTGCGTGCCATCTGTCGTGCTGACCCTGAGCTGTATCGTTTGTGCCTTGGTGTGTTCCCTTCTGATAAACTGCCTGAAAAAGAGGCTGGCTACTGGCCCCTGAGCATGTTACACAAAATGCAGGTCATGCCCCACATTCTGCAATGTGTCATCTGCCCTTCTCATCTCCTTCAGGTGTACCAAAAGGTAGGAAAACAACGTCACCTCGCCAGTGAAACCTTCGCTTCGTGTTGGCTCCACTGTTTATGAAGAAACACGGGAGACCGTCAGCTCTCTCACGTCGGATCAGCAGAACACAGCAGTGCCCACTGGCGGGATGTCTCACCAACGCTGCAGTGAGTCACTCACAAACGCACAGTCCACTCATCGTGCTGTGCCATTCACTGGTCAGAGTTTCGGGCAGCCGCGGGCTGTCCTGCTGGTCTGCACATGAGAATGCACCCTTCTCAACGCACTGAGCACAGCTGTCTCAGCACGTCACAAATCCCCCAGGCTGGAGTCGGCCAGGTTTCTCGTCACAGGCTTCACGCCCGAGGAGACCCTGAAGTTCGTCCCTTTCTTGCAAGGTGGAGGTGATATCATCCTGACGTGTCCCTTCAACCAAACAAACCACCCACCCACGCCACCAAGCAAGCAAACACCAGCCCCCACCCACCCCACACCGCACGCACCCACAGCACACCCCCAACACGCACCCCACACCCCCCCCAGCGCCCGACCCCAAGGGCGCGAAACCACACAAAACAAGCCCCCACCCGAACCCCAGGAACGCCACACCAGCACAAACCCAACCACACGCAGCACCGAGCGCGGCCCCCGACCAAGAGAACCCCCACCCAACAACACGCCCACCGCAGCCGCCAACCCCCACCCCCAAGCGCACCCCAACACCCACCCACAGCCACACCCCCCCCAACAACCCACCACCACACCAACCCCAACACACCACCCAAACCACCACCCCCCACCAACCCCACAAAACCCACCTGAGCCAGCGGAGCGCCCTGAAGCGGGACATCAGAAGAAGTTGAATTCAAGAGACGATTCCGATTCTACTATTAATATGCTGTGGGTGGCTGTTCTACTTTATTGAAATATCAGACCTGAAATGCCGTTTGCTGGGGCGAGTCCAGCGCCGCCAAGACGGCGTCCACCTTCTGTTCCACGGCGGAGTTCAACACGACGCGAATCTGAACAGGCGCAGCAGCAAATGTACTCTATCGCCTTCTTCCACGGCAGTTTCCACTCACGTTCAAGGGCAGGTGCTTCTGCGAGTGGGCGTGGAGTGTGGCCTGCGTCTGCGAAGCGAACCGTAAACAGCAGAGGCCGCAGGCGAAGGGGAAGGAGTCGAAGTGCTCCCCCCGAAGGTGGGCCTCGAGATCGTCCCTGACCTCCCAGCGGCCGCCGCATTGGACGCAGGGCCAGACGGCCCTTTCCTGCTTCGACGTCGAGGCGTCGCCGCAGCCGACTTCTGCCATCGCTTTCTCTTGGCGTGAAAAGTCAAGTCGACAAAGCGCGGGCGCGTCTGTTTCCAAACTGAATTACACCTCAACAGAATGCAAATGAACTGGGCAGCGAGATCGGACGGCCAAACAAAGCTGAGAGGCTAAGCAGTGACACCAATGAGCGCGCATCACGCGAGGCCGCGTCGGCGCTGGCGTCTCCTCACAGTAAGCCATTCATCTCCAATCACTGTGCTCAAGATCGATTCCATTTGAAAGTCATGTTTCTTGGAGAGTACAATCAGATCAGATATGTACAGCCTCGAGAGTCCAAAACACTTCTTCAACCTAGCGTCATGGAGATCAGATTCGTTTACAGCATGTTACGAGCGCTCTATGGGACCTCTATCTTCCCTTCCCTTCTCTCGACCAGATTGCAACCAACGCCGTTCGCTTGACCGATTTGTCATACATTCTCACCATCGGAAAGCACACAGTCCATCAATTACAGTATCCCTGCACCGCGCTGTCTTCTTGCACCCTAGGTAGTGTCCATAACATTCGCGATCACAATGGGTCGTCCCTGTCGAGGTCGTAATCGACCTTGACAGAACTGTCGTCGTGGGACGCCTTGTACATGGTTAGGAAGCGCCTGTACTGGTCCGGTGGACGGGCTACAGCCTTCACAGTCGGGTGAGCTTTCATTCTGAAGAATCACCAACATGTCAGAGTTTAAACGGATGATGCATGCTACACGCGGTATGATATTCAATATTTGAAACATTTTGCGCGTTGGCGGCCACACCTCTTGATGTAGGCGCAGAGTTTCGGGTGCGCCAGTGGCTGGGGAAAGGTGAGGGCGCCGAATTCGGGCACGTCGCAGGCGGCGCAGCAGCGTTCGATGAAGGACCAGAACATGACGTCCGCCCAGCCGATATCCTCGCCTACAGTATATAGGATGTACCGTAGGTAGGCATAGCTTGGAACTTCATTGAATTGTGAAATGCTGAGTCAACTGAACCAAGTCAAGTCTCATACATACCTCCAAAGTAGTCGCTTTCGAGCAAATCTTCGACGTTCCTAGCGGCTTCTTCAAACTTCTCGTTGATCCCAGGCTCGCTGTGGGGCATCATGAAGGCGAAGAAAGCCCCTTGGTTCTGAAATTCGACCTCTCATATGCGATTTTTGGATTGCGGTGCTTGACATTTCACAGTTAGTAATCAATCACGTTCTGATCGACGCTTCTTACGTAAATCCGTTGAAACATTCGACCGCCGGACTTCGTCCTGGCACTCTTTCCCCAATCTCACCAGCTCCACTGACCTGATTCAGTCTCTCAGCCAGCATCTTCTGCTTGGCCCTGCCGTAGGGGTCCTTGGGCAGCAGCGGCTTCTGCGGGTAGAGCTCGTCCAGGTACTCGTTGCAGACGGCCGTCTCGTAGACGATCTCGGCGTCCCTCTCCAGCACCGGCACCTTCCCGAGGGGGTTCTTCTTCCACAGCCACTCGGGCTTCTCCGTCAGAGAGACGTAGTGGACGTCCACCCTGTACAGTAGGAGAGGATTGAATTGAAATGGATTGCCTAAAATGCCTAGGTTTCGGTTCGGGCGTTAGACTCGATCTCCGACGACTGTAGGAGGCTACTATAAATATCATGTAGATATTCTCTGACTATGTAACTATCCCTCACTGAAAGCAATGCTGTCTTGTAGACCAATTGAAACATACTCGATGCCTTTGTGAGCCAGAGTGAGCATGGTGCGGTGGCCGAATGGGCAGTACTTCATCGTGATGATTCGCAGCCTTCCAGGCACTAACGGCGGCTCTGCATCACTGAAATAGCGTCGTTACCACACCGCCAACATATGAAGGTATGAAACTCTCATTGGGTTGTTGAGCTCGAGACTGACCCGGTCTTCAGCGTTTTCGACTTGAAGCCGTTCATCGTTGCAAAAATCTCTCTTGTCCAAACAAACTCGACCTGTCGCTTCAAATTCGGGAACAACTTTCCTTTGCGTATACGCTAGTATTCACGTTCTCTGCCTCACTCAACGTGGCAGCCGCTACTGGGCGGGCAGACGGCGTCGTTCGCGCTCGATTTCTCTACACTAGGCTCTGCTGTAGTGTGCCAGGAAGGCAAATGCACACCCCTAGACGTGTGCCTGTCGTTGCTCGCCCTTCTACTACACAGGGCTGTGCTATTCAATCGATGACTGCTACACGAGTGCGCCTCTTATGGATTTGCGCTACATACGTGTCGCCGAATGTGGCACATTGCAATTTGAAACGTTGCAGTGTAACATGTTTTCCCAAGCCACGTCGAAACTCGCAGCAGGTGACCACTATTCCATGTGCTCTTGCTGTGAACAAAAGTTGCCTGGGTGACAGCCGCATAAATGCAGCGACCACTCGGCCACCGTGGTTGCTCCTACGCACCTACAGACAAACTATCACGTACATAGGTAGCTCAAGTTCGGTATCACTATCAGCAAACAGAATACATATGACACCTCATCTTGTAGGTACGCATTAAAGCAGTTCCAATTTATACAACTTTTTGGCACTCCTCCCCTCCAAAAGGGAGGAGTGCTATAGTGATGGTGCGGATTCTGTGTAAATTCAAACGCTCATAAGTCGGGCTAGCCTAGGCCGATCGGGGCAAATTTTTTTTTATTCGATATGTCTCGGAAATGCGCAGTGTGCATCGAAGGTCTCGACTTCCGTCTGGGACCCGATTTTTGGCAAGTTGCCAAAAACCCGGTTTTTTGGCCTCCGGCGAACTTTGGACGCTTAGAATAGTGTTCCGGTAGAACGGAACGAGACGAGCTTTGGGCCAAATATGTAAAAGACATTGGGCTATCCGATGGTAGGGGCGCCGTCGGGCTGGGTCCGGGCCTGCCCGGGCTGGGTAGCAAAAAACGGGTTTTTCGATCCAAAAGTAGGATTCAGAGTCCCACTCGTAATTTTTTTGCTTTCGAACGTAGGCGCGTGGTATTTGTCGAAGTTGAACAACTTGGATAGATCTTTCCTGAATCGACGTTAGAATTCCGGTGAGAAGCTGCCCGGGACGGGAAATTCACCCCAAAGTTGGGTCCCGGGTTTCTGGGTAAAAGTTCGGGCACGCGTAACTTTTGACAGGAGGCCAATATCGACAAGGGACAAAGACCGTTCGATAGGCCACGTCGAGCTCTACAACTTTGTAGTAGATCGTTTCTCTGTAAATGGTCCAATTGTTGGTGAAAATTCAAAAAAATCGATTTTTTGACAAAATTTCAAAATTCTGCCATTCATATCTCTGTGTTGTTCTAATCGATATCGACTATATTGACGGAGTGTTTGAGGCTTATAAAGGTCTAAATCGTGGCAAAGTTACAGTTTGGGGAGGGATAGTTTTCTAGGCAAAAAACCGGTTTTTGCGACAAATTTTCGGTATTTCGGTGCAAAGTGGGGTCAGTTGAGATATTTCGGTGTCAGTTGGTTCTTCACGTGATAGAGCATCTAAAGATACGCCATTTTTGTTACCAGCACTTTTTTCGTCCGACGCGTATTCTGGCGGGAAATTTGAATTCAAAATTTGGCTGCAGGACATGTCAGGGCACCTGCCGTGTAAGTACTCGATTCCGGCTTTTCGGGAGCGCTGATCTCGAATTTGGCGTTGTCTTTTCATTTTGAGATGTGTGGGACCATTTTTGAAGAATATGCTTGCTACCATACGTGTCCTCAAGTGGAACCTGGTTGTGTTAGTTCAGCCGAAGCTAGGTGTGTTGTATGTCAAATGTGGGGTATTGGAGGGTCACAATTACGAATTTGCTATTAATTTTGCGATCTGAATGGCCACTAAGCTTCATTGACATGTCTCGTTGATCAATGGGCAGCATGATTCAACTCCCAAAATTCTTCTGAAAGAGGGGAGGAGTGCCCCGAGGGGCTCTGCCCCCGTCTACTAATCTTGTTGTTTTGAGAATGACGCGGTAGATTAGGACATCAACTACTGATGTTTCAAGGATTCTACAAAAGCACGATGTTGCGGTTTCATTCGATCATTAAGGTCGCATCGCGTTCACAGAAACAACAAAGAAACAATTGGCCGTCTGAGGCCGCATTAATGGAACTGTTTAGAAGACGTTATTTTACGACATGATGATACTGTACCGCAAGAACCAAGATTCACCCCCACACTCATCCAGTTCAGAGTAACGCTGCTGCATGCTCACCGTTGCAGAAGGAGCGCCCCAACATTCGCCTGCTTCACGCATGCAGTAGTGGCTAAGTACACCTGTGCGATTCCTATACTACCGTTTAGTGCCAACCGTTATCGCAGTCCCACGCATTCGTGAAATGGATTCACTGTGATAGCGAACTCCGTATCAGTATCGTCCCACCGCGAGTGCTTGCGTGAAGGACCTGGAAACGTTGACCATAGTACTTGCGTCCTTACCACCATATATAGGCGAACTGAAACTCTTTTGTTTACTGGACCACCCCGGCGTCTTCTGAGTATAGCTAACACGGCAACCTGAGCGAGCGCAGGACGAATGCGCGCTAGCGGATTCTGACAACCGGTGAACTTCATCAATAATTCGCTACTTTGGGGGCCGCTTGCGTCGAGCCTAATAACTGAAGGTCGGTTGTGATAATGCCAACGATGCACTCCTTGACAAATCGCCAACCTATGCTGCGTCGCGGGCCGTTAAAGGCAGACGCGTTGTCGTGTCAGATGAGACATCGACAGCCGAAATCGTGCCATTCTTATGCCTACTGTAGGTCTGTTTCAGATATCCCAATCATGTGCATACCCTGTGTCTGTTGGACTGGTTTCCACAGAGTGTTCAAGCCATTGTTCTTTTGCTGTCTTCGTTACGGGGGAGCGCAGCTGCGGCTCGAACTCCACCATTCCTCAAAGGCAAAGCGAATTATCTCCGGCCGCAGATGGGCGCTTCAACAGAGCGACCCGCCCTCCCCTTTGAAGCGTGATTAGGCGTCGGCGCAGGGTGGTATTGTCAAGAAAACAATTCGATTTTGTCATAGGGAAGATGCCACCTCCTCCCTCTCCCTCTACGCTTGTCTGGTTTCAGTTTGAGTTGGGTTTGTCATGCGGTGTTTATTCCGGGTCGGATGACAGCCTCGCAGCCGCACCGATGACAGCCTGCCAAACTATCAGCCGCGACCTAAGGAAGTTTGTTCTGAATTTGTTTGGTTATTGGGTGCCAGGTTCCTGAGAGATGCGTCAGCTGTCGTAGACACTTGTAGTAGCTTCGGTATGGCAGAGACTACGGTTCAGCACTTCAAGAGGGAAGGCGCGGCGAGCGGCGATCTTCAATTCGCCTTCGCGGTGCACCGAGCTAGATTTAGGTAGAGGTAGGTTTAGACGCGCGGCTCCCTCTCAAGCGTCGTTTCACGACCGGGCGAGTCTGCCTGCGCGAGATTGTCCCGGATGAGACGGCCGGCCGATGGCTCATCGGTCACACGCTCGCCGTCCCAGCTCCCAAACTGAAAATTGGGTTGTCCTCAGCGGCGCCAAAAACCCATATATCCTCCTCCTCCTCCTTCCCACCTCGGTTTGAGAACGGCGCCGCTCGGACGAATGGCCCAACTGGGACGGCTCCCCTCCACGCGGTCGGCCGTCGGCCCGTGAAATGGAATGCGGTGCTTCCGTTCTCGTCGACTGCTCTTCTTCTATCTACGTAGAAGCGCCAACTTGGCATACAAGAGGGCGGATACAATGTATGTATGTAGGGTAGATGCCTTCGTACGTACATACCTAAAGCGGTTCTAATTTGAGCGTTTCGGGCGCGCAAGCTACTACCTTCTCTGACGGCCATAAGTGCATCTGGAAGCAATGAATCGCGTAGAATAGAGACCTCAACTGTCTGGGTTTCGCGTGCTTCTGCGCAACTCAGCTCTACGGGCAGCGATGCTTCCTTCGGCTTCTCTTGAAATGGCCTTCTTTTTCTTGGCAAAGACAAAGGCAGTGTGCCTGCTGACGCCTCTGGAACCTGCTTGGGTACATTGGGTGGGCGTAGCCTGCTTCGCGTCAGGACTATTTGCGGGTGCTTTGCACTTCTCATTCCGGGCGCTAACTACATACTCCTCCGCGCCGTAAGGTGCGACAGCTGGTGGCAGATTCTGTGTAACCTTGAAGAAGCGCCATCATCTGCAAGGCACTCCGATCTTCTTCTCCATATTCAGCCATTGAGAAGGCGCGATGCACTGCGAGGATGACCCCCACCTGTTCCCCGCCCCCGTCAACGACACCCCGCACTGGAGTCTGACATGGATGCAGGAGTTTCGCAAGTTGGCGAACTTAACCTTTAGTCTAGTCTTCAATATGTTTGTTCCACACTGCCCGATCTCTTCAGGTGGTACGGTCCGGTCCACGGCTACGGCAGTCTCGTGGTCTGCGTCTTCGGCGTGATCACCAACGTGGTGCACATCGCCGTGCTGAGTCGGCCGGCGCTGCGCCAGAGCAGCGTCAACGTGCTGCTGGCGGCCGTGGCCGTGTGCGACGGCGGCACCATGACCAGCTACCTGGCCTACCTGGTCCACTTCCAGCTGCGCAGCTTCTCGGCCTGCCAGGTCAAGTTCACCCGACCCTGGATGACCTTCCTCATGATCCACGTCTCGACCAGCATCGCGCTGCACAGCGCCAGCCTCTGGCTGGCCGTCGCGCTCGCCTTCGTCCGACGCATGGCCCTGCGCCAGGCGCGACTCAACTCGAAGTGGCAGCAGGCGCCCATCGCCTGGTGGTTCGTCCTGGGCGTCTCGACGACCGTGGCCGTCTTCAGCGTGCCCAACGCCTTCATACACAGCCTGCAGGTGGAACGCCCCAATAAGACCGACGCCGACGGACAGCCTTGCCCTCCGCAGGAGGAATACTGGTTTACCATTCCCGACCGCTTCACCAGTCACCACTGCAGACTCTTCAAGGCCAACCTGTGGCTGAACGGCGTGGTCTTCAAGGTGCGGCTGGAGTAGTCTGTTGTAAAAAGGAAATGTTTCAACGCGCGCTTAAACCGACAATTGCTAGGTGTTGTCGGGAGTACACTTCTCCGACTCATCTAGGTTTGTTCTACAGCTTCCACATTCAGTCCCCTTTCAGGTGATCCCCTGCTTCCTTCTGCTTGTGTTGAGCGTCAGTCTCATGGCCAAAGTACGCGAAGCCGAGCGGAAGCGGCGTCGCCTGCTTGCCAGAGGGCCCAGACGGGACCCCACAGCAGGGGGCGGTGGAGGAGGAGGAGGGGGTGGCAGTTCGCAATCGGAGCGGACGACGACCATGCTGCTGGCCATCCTGCTGATCTTCCTGCTGACGGAGCTTCCCCAGGGGGCGCTGGCCATCCTCAGCGCCATCTACACCAACGACGTGCACAAGTACGTCTACAGCGCCCTCGGCGACCTACTCGACGAGCTCTCGCTTTTCAACAGCAGCGTCAACTTCTGCCTGGCCGTCGCCATGTCCTCGCGCTACCGACAGGTCTTCTGGCAGCTCGTCCTTCCCGCCGCCATCAGCAGGTCGGTTTCTTCATTGCGGTTGATGTTTCGTGGGGGTTACATAAGGTTGCGTTGGCTGAGAACTGTTGGTCCGTCTCAGTGTGTACCACCATTGTTCGTATTCTTTCAGGCGCTATCTGGAGCAGCAGAATGGCGCAGGAGGAGGGACGACGGGCTCGGCGCCTCGAACGACGCAGATTCTGCGCACTGTGCGGACGGCGCTGAGTTCCACGCAGCTACATGTGACGTTGGCCAGTCCCACCTTGGGATCGAGCGCCGCCAGACCGTCGAAACGACTGCGCAAAGCCAATTCCCTTCTACCCAACGTCCCCTTGGACGGACAGATGGGGAGAAGGCCCAGCCTTTGGAATTCCGTACTCCAATTCGCATCATCCTCAGCCAGACGAGGAAGGAACACTCCACAGTTGCCCAGACCCGTGGTTCTTCTACCCGATCGCGTTGTGATCGAAGAGCCCAGCGCTCGACTCGCCTGCGAATCGCAGATGCTGTAGTGAGATTGAATTGCTGGATTTTATGGTCAATGCCGTGCGCCGCTAAACGTTACGAGAGGGACGAGAAAGCAGACGCCGAATTATCGCATTGAAGGCATGTACGGTATATAAAAGCAAAATGAAGCGTTCCTCGGCTGGCTCGCTCTTCTGAGACGTATCCACTTACCTATGTAGCAAAGCCAATCCTGACCGTCGGTGATTTGCACAGCTATCGTCAAGGTAAACTCGTCTGAAAGCACAAAAGCAGCTGGCCTGGGATGCTGCTAGTGTAGGTGATAACTTACTGTGAGCGCCTTCAAAAATGATAGAAAAGCAATGTCGAAGAAAAGCAAACGATCAATCAGCAGCCGATGTGACGAAGTGGCCTGCTCCTACTGTGGTGCCATCATAGCCGCGCGTCGTCGCGCGTTCAAAGGTCGAGCGTTGCATTAGCGTTACAAATAGTATTGGGAGCGAATATAGCCGTTCCCATTTCTCTACAAAGTTTGGATCCTCTATCTTATCTTCCAGTTCAACATCTGTACGTGCATACCCCTTTCGTTCCCGTTCGACCATGGTACCGATCCCGACGGGATAAAGGGATGCCCAATCCCGGCAGGTACACCGGGAGCACGTTGTGATCCCGGTAACGGATAACGGGAGCACGTTGTGATATCGTTAAAGCGTTTTTGCTTTACCGGGATCACAACGTGCTCCCGGTGTTCGCTGACCAAATTTTTGGGAACGGGGCCGGCCGTCCCATTTCAGATAATCGGGATCGCTCCGATCCCGGTAACAAATCACTATAGATACAGCACAGGAATCTCCGATCCCGGTAAAGAAATTCCTTTAACAGGATCGGGTAGCCGATACCGGTCTAAAAACGCCGCCACCGGGATCACAACCGATCCCGGTAAAGATGCTCAACGGGAACTCGAAAGCTCGACGCCCCGGTGACAACACCGGGAGCGGACCTTTTGGAACGGGAACGAAAGGGATACGCCGCCGGGTTCGGATGCATGCCCCAGACGGGCAGTCAGTGCTTCTGCCTGCGGGTACCTATGTTACTCAGATCTTCATCTGGAACTACTTCGATGGCTGTAATGCTTCGTACGTTTCACTGAATCCGATCCCTTGCTTTTCGTGGCTCTGCCACCACATGGGCCGGGGAAATTGTACCTACAACAAGTCTCCTCGCTGCTCCTATTCGTCTACACTGTGCAGTTGTCGTCATGGGGCGCGAGAACAGTTTCACCCTGAGTATAACAGTCAGAATTGCATGCAACCTGTGTTTACAATTACAAAAATGCAATTTGCGTATTCACCGTTCTTTACCAAGGTGGAGGCAATAGTGCTGCCCCTGCACTGTGGCATGGGGTATGCACGGAGCAAATACCGCTCATGATAAGGCGAGACGAAGGCAGCATACTGCGTACATGCGTGCTTTATCTTTGGGTGTTTGTGTTCCATTCTGTGGGCGCAGGAGTGTATGGGAGGTGTGTGCAAAGACTCGGCTGTGTCGCGCAGACCGCACGGACTTTATGTTTCGTGCGATCTCCTAGCCTAGGGATTACACACTACATAGCACTAATCAAATCCCCATTTCATTTTGTAAACCGTAAAGAAACATGTCTTGGCTACTGTTAGCTTCCGTGGTCGTTGTCGTCGTCGTCGTGGCCAACTGGATTCGGTGAGTGACACTAGAGAGAGCAAAGCGGTACAGAGCGGCAAACCTCTCCCTTTCAAATTGCCCTGCCTTTAAATCGTAGATGGCGTCGACAACGGTTTCAACTGCGGGAGAAACTGGGACTGCGCGGCCCTCCAACCGACTTCTTCTCAGGAAACATACGCCAACTTGTCAACGAGTCCACGAAGGTTGGCGACTGGTGCATATTCGTTCTGTGTCAAATGTCTGCAGAGTAGCACATCGCCTTGCAGACCGACATGGTCTACAACCCCGAGTTCAGACGGAAGCTCATGACAGACTACGCCAACGACAGCGGCTGCATGGGGTGAAGTGCACGCACATGAGAAACACTGTTTCAAGTGTCGTGTCACTCTAGCGAGTACTATCGCTCGTTCCATTGCAGCATTTACGTTGGGCCAAAGTTGGTCATCTCCACCACCAATCTGGACCTGCTGAAGGAGGTCTTCGTCAAGCAGTTCCACAACTTTGTGGACAGACAGGTATACTGTAATAGACAGGTTTGAATCGCCATTGACGGCTGTCTGCAAGGCGAACTATCTTCCACTGCAGGAATTCATAATGAGAGACGTGTTTCCCAACAAGCAGAGCGTGCTCTTCTCCACCAAGGCGAGCGGCTGGAAGCAGATACGCTCCCTCGTATCGCCCACCTTCACCACTGGAAAGATGAAGGCTGTATGTTTGGATTCAATTTGTCGTCGCTTGGGTTCTACTCCAGAATAAGTGGCCATTTCAAAGCGTCGCCAATGAATAATACACGCACCATGCAAAACACTAAAACCCTCCCTTCTTCATCCCTACTTTGGGTCGCTTGCGTATCCATGCGGCTAACAAACAGCCACTAGCAACTTCAGATGATGCCAGCGATCCACGAGAAGATGCAGGTGTTTCTGGACAAAATGGCGGACAACGCAAAGGAGGGGGCTCCATTCGACATCTACGAGTGAGTGATTCTGCAGAGATCGACCGCGCGAAATGTTTGTAGCAGGACGGTTGCATGTTTGACTACCATGGGTCCTACAAATTGGGTGATTTCAATAACAATCTAACCTACTGCGCCCTGTCTGCTTCCAAAAGTGCAATTTAGTTCACAGTCTCGTTTCTTGAGCAGATTTGGCATTCACTATGTAGCTTTACTTCACCGTCTGAAACGCTTCCAGTGACTTCCAAGCGCTCACTCTGGACGTCATCGCCAAAGTGGCCTTCGCCGTCGACTGCGACTCTCTGCGCGACCATCGCGACGTTTTCTATGTCAACGTGCGCAAGTTCTTCTGGGAGTCCGACATTCGACGCGCTTGGTATTTGGCCATAATGGGTGAGACCCTGAGAGTGCCTGAGGTGTCCATTTCATCCATGTGAAAGCAAACAGCGCACTCTCACAGTTTGCCTGCCCGAATTCTCCTGGTTCTACGGGAAGCTACGACCGTATCTGACGCTCGGCAAGTACGAAGGGATGTTGTTGCAGTCGCTGAAGAAAGTCTACCAGACGAGAAAGGGCATCGTCGACGTCGGTTTCCCATCTCAACGTTTACTCGCTCGACGCGCATTGTATGTATATCGAAGCGATGCCTTTTCATCCAGAAGTTCCAAGGGGTGGACGTGATGCAGTTGCTACTCCAGGAGGCCGGCAAATCGAACGATGGAAAAATAAAGGTCAGGCCTTGACAGCATATTTGGGCGCACTGTCAGACGTGCGGTTCAATCGCCCTTCTTCAGGGCTCAGTGGCACTGAACTGGCAACATGTGGTGGCCAACTGCTACGCCTATCTGCTGGCCGGCTACGAGACCACAAGCACCGCTTTGGCATTCACCGCCTGGTTACTGGCCAAACACCCAGAGGTTCAAACAAGACTGCAGAGGGAAGTCGACGATGCCTTTCGGACTGAAAAGGTTCCACAATGGACTAGCATTAGGTTGCATACTCCAACAGCCTAAATACCTAATGCCACGGGAACATTGCAGGAGCCTTCCTACGACGTCTTCATGAAACTGCCTTACTTGAACGCCGTCTTCAAGGAGTCCCTGCGCTACTACCCGCCTGTCAATATGTTAGTCTAGCTGTGGAGTAGTTACCAATGGGTTGGGCAACATGGCGCAGCCCGCATTGAAAGACACAAGAATCTTTTCAGCTTCACGGCGCGTCGCTGTCTCCAGGACACGACGATCCAGGGTCAATTCATGCCCAAAGGATTGGAGGTGATGTGCGACGTGTACCAGATCCATCACGACCCGCAGATTTGGCCAGAGCCCGACAAATTCGATCCCGACAGGTTGTTAAGATTGGGTTCAAACAATCCGACCTAGTGCAGACGTTCCATACAAACTTGCATAGGTTCCTGGACGGGCGCGACGCGGACAACCACCCTCTGGCCTGGATGCCCTTCGGGACGGGCCCCAGGAACTGCGTGGGCCTTCGCTTCGCCGAGATGGAGTACAAGGCTGTGCTCCTACACTTTCTCCACGGATTCTCCTTTGAGCTCGAAGGAGAGGTTGGTCACATGATAGCCTCTTGAGAAGACAACATGTTTCATGCGAGGTACATGTACGTAGATGCATGTGCCTATATTGTTCAAAAGGTCTAGTGCTTGTCTCTAATCTCTCGTCATAGCATCTAATCAATTGTCTGTCATAGGAGCCGAAGGAGTTGAAAGTGACGCCGAACGGCGTCCTCCTGCGACCGAAAGACGGGGTTGCCCTGAAGGTGGTCAAGCGCGACTAGACAAGAAGTTGGAAGAGCACTGGATTCCGAATCCTTTGCTGTGAATATTGATTTGTAGCTCGCCTTTGGAATTTGCACTGGACATGCACGTTTGACTTCGAAGTTGGCGAGCTAATATACCTGCAGAAACGTCTACTCGGCGTGCGTACTACATTCCGTCCTTTCTACGTCAAGAAGGGCGACATCAGTAGTTCACCTCTGCACAAAACAAATACAGCAAAGACCACAAGCAGTTTATGCCCACATTTACGCGAACTTTTTGCGCCTGTGTGTAATATGTACCTATGCACTAGATGTAGGCCAAGTGGCAAGTGTGTACGGAACGCGCGCAGAGACTCGCGTCGTTGTTTGCCTTAGACAGCACAGACGACAGACGTCCGTTTTGTGATGTCTACCAGCGCCGACAACATCGTATATCACTGTTGAATGAAGCTCCCGTGTCCCTTGCTTGTGAATCCGCAAAGAAACATGTCTTGGGTCCTGTTGACTGCGGTGGTCGCCGTCGTCGTCGTCTTGGCCAACTGGATCCGGTGAGTGTTAATGCAGTAACGTGCCACAAAGCTGCAATTATCTGCCTTTCAAATGTCGTTTGCTTTCTGATCGTAGATGTCGTCGCCGTCAGTTTCAACTGCGGGAGAAACTTGGACTGCGCGGCCTTCCGATCGACTTCTTCTCAGGAAATATACTCCAATTTGTTAGCGAGTCCAAGAAGGTGAGCGGCTGGTGAATGTTACGTTTCGTTTTCATGGCGAAAGGCAATCGGGCACACATCGCATTGCAGACTGGCATGGTCTACAACCTCGAGTTTAGACGGAAGCTCTTGAGAGACTACGCAAACGATAGCGGCTGCATGGGGTTCGTTTGCAGGCATGAAGTGTCACTCCACTTCGCAACATTCTATGAAGTGTCTGAATATTACCAAAGTGTCACTACAGTCGCTAACTAAAGTGTCACTACAGTGTCACACCAGCAAGTAGTATCGTTCCATTGCAGCATTTACGACGGGCCGCAGCTGGTGATCTCCACCACCAATCTGGAGCTGCTGAAGGAGGTCTTCGTCAAGCAGTTCCACAACTTCGTCGACAGACAGGTACGTACACTGTAACTGGTCCTCGAATAGACTCGTCGTCGGCTGTTGCCAACTGTTCTTCACTTCCACTTAGAAGTTCGTGATGACCGACGTGTATCCCAACAAGCAGAGCGTCCTCTTCTCCACGAAATCGAGCGGCTGGAAGCAGATACGCTCCCTCGTCTCGCCCACCTTCACCACTGGCAAGATGAAGGCTGTATGTTTGGGTTCAATTGGGTGGTCGCTGAACTGTCTATGTGGCACGAAAACTAATCACGAACAACTTCAGATGATGCCGGCGATCCACGAGAAGCTGCAGGTGTTTCTGGACAAAATGGCCGACAACGCCATGAAGGGAAGACCATTCGACATCTACGAGTGGGTGCACATTCCGTAGAGACAAGGCGCAGGCTGACGACTACATCTAGCGAAACTGGATGAACAAAAATTGTGCTGCTTCGGCGCACTGCCGCGTGTCTACCACAGTCAATGTTACCAATCAATCCACAATCGGCATTCGGTTGTGCTGTAAGGAATTCGTACATCTTTGACTTATTTTAGCGGATAGGCCGAGCGAGACGCGAATTGGTCGTTTGTTTCTGCGTCATTCTCCATCTTTACAACAAGCTGTTTTTAGAAAGTTGAGTTGTTTTATTAATACAGAGTGGTTTGTGAGTGTTTTAAAGTGGAAGAGTAAAAGAGTGGATACTTTTGTAAAGTGTTTCGAAGCCTTTCCGATATGACGCCCGCCCGCCCGGAGTCCACTATTCATGTATTGCTTCTGACACGCTCCTTTCTGAGGGGTTCTTGCAGGGCAATATTGGATTCGCCCGGGATTAGTTTTTTGAGCAAGACACACGCATTTCTGAGCGGTTGTTTCAATGCAAAATTGGAATCGCCCGGGATTAATTTTTTAGCAGACAAAATTGTTATTAAGTCAATGGTTAAAAAAAGTTTCTTCATGAATGAGTCTCCAACAACTACCATAAGACGAGCGAGTTAGAACCATTTTAGTGCTCAAAACGTCACGATTGCCGACTTCCGTGGTGCGTATTTTACTAATTGGAAAATTTATGCAGTCACATGAAAGAGCACGTTGAGACCTTTCAAATGACGTGTCGATTGTCGATCGACGACGTACGACGGGCGAGTTAGAGTCGCTTTCCGTTTTGGACTTTCGGGTTACTGTAACTCGCGAAATTCAAAATTTTGAGTCTCGACTCCTCTTAGCGCAATTATCAGTGAGTCGAGACCTATCGAGCAACCAAAGATCGTCTCGCAGCGAATTTCCTACGAAAATGTCAATTTCTCAGTACGTGTTTTACGAATTGAATAAAAAAAAGTTTGTCGTGCCATGAAAGAGCACGTCGCGAGCTTTTAAGCGAACTATCGCACGCCTCTCTACGACGTGTAAGACGAGCGAGTTAGGGCCGCTTTGCTGTTTGGATCTTTGGGGGTACTGTAGCTCGCGTCATTCAAACTTTTGAATTTCGACTTCTCTTAACGCAATGGTCAGTGTGTCGAAACCTATTTAACGAACTGAAGATCGTCTCTCTGTGAAGGAAGACAACCGAGTTAGAGAAATTTTGCGTTTTGAACATTTGGGTTACTGTAGCTCGCGAAATTCAAATTTTGAGTTTTGACCAATAGAAGGACAAATGATCAGTGAGTCGAGAGCTATTCAATAAACTCAAGATCGTCTCTCTACGATGCACGCTGATCGAGTTAGAGCGATTGTAGCGTAAAAATGTTGAGAATGTCGTGTTGCGTGTTTGCGTAATAAAGAAAATGTTTAATGCCAAACGAAAGAGCACGTCGAGACCTTTTAGTTGACCTATCGCACGCCGCTCTACGACGTAAGACGAACGAGTAATAGCTGTTTTCAGTTCAAACCTTCGGGGTACTGTAGCGCGCGCAATTCAAACTTTTGAATTTCGAAGTCTCTTAGCGACATTACCAGTGAGTCGAGACCTTTCCGTAGAGCCCAAAATCTCCTTCCTACAACTTACCAACGCCGAGATCTGAGAGCGTGACGAACGGACGGACGCACGCACGACCGTTTTCACGTTCGCGTTACTGTAGCGCGCGCAATTCAAACTTTTGAATTTCGAAGTCTCTTAGCGACATTACCAGTGAGTCGAGACCTTTCCGTAGAGCCTAAGATCTCCTTCCTACAACTTACCAACGCCGAGATCTGAGAGCGTGACGAACGGACGGACGCACGCACGAAAAGCTCTCGTAGGGGTTCGCCCGGCTGAGGCCGGGCGAAAAAACGTCCTGAAGCGCTTCCAGTGATTTCCAAGCGCTCACTCTGGACGTCATCGCCAAGGTGGCCTTCGCCGTCGACTGCGACTCTCTGCGCGATCACAACGACCTCTTCTACGTCAACGTGCGCAAGTTCTTCTGGGAGTTCGACATTCGGCGGGCTCGGTATCTGGCAGTCATGTGTGAGTTTCATAAAGAACAATCTATAGTAACCCGTTCAATCGTTCGGTCATTCATGCTTTCGCAGTTTGCGTGCCCGAACTCTCTTGGCTCTACGGGAAGCTCCGACCGTATCTGACGCTCGGCAAGTACGAGGGGCAGCTGCTGCAGTCACTGAAGGACGTCTACCGCGCGAGAAAGGACATCGTCGACGTTCGTGCATCAGAGCGTTGTCTACATTCGATTCATGATGGCAAATGCATGGCTCTTGTTCCAGGAGTTCCAAGGAGTGGACGTGATGCAGTTGCTACTCCAGGAAGCAGCCAGATTGGACGCTTCGAAGACAAAGGCCCGGTCTTGGCTTCATTACACGCTTAATTATGCTGAGCGGCGGTATGATAGCATAGTCCTTCAGGACTCCGCGGCCCTAAATTGGCGGCATGTGGTGGCCAACTGCTATGCCTACCTACTGACTGGCTACGAGACCACAAGCACTGCCTTGGCATTCGCCGCCTGGTTACTGGCCAAACACCCAGAGGTTCAACGCAAGCTGCAGAGGGAAGTCGACGACGCCTTTCTGAGTGAAAGGGTAGACGACGAAATTTGATTGCTGTCTGCATAGGTATGTTACAGTGACTACCCGCGTCTAGTGGAACTCCGCATATAGTTGTGTTAGTGAATACCCACATATGCGGGTTTTCACTAGACGCGGGTATTCCCTGTCACTCATATCTGTAACTCTGACGTCCAAAATGAGATTGCGTCGTTATTTCAGGAGCCTTCCTACGACTGCTTCATGAAGCTGCCCTACTTGAACGCCGTCTTCAAGGAGTCACTACGCTACTACCCGCCTGTTAATCTGTTGGTTTAGCCAAGAATTGCGTCAGTTGACACAGCCCGCGTTGAAAGAAACCAGAATATTTCCCAGATTCACGGCGCGCCGCTGTCTCCAGGACACGACGATCCAGGGCCAGTTCATCCCCGAGGGAGTGGAGGTGTTGTGCGACGTGTACCTTGTTCATCACGACCCGGAGGTCTGGCCGGAGCCCGACAAATTCGATCCCGACAGGTTGTCGAGTATGTAGTCATCTTAGCGAAGACGGCTCGTATTGCATGCAAATACCCATGTTCAAAGGTTCCTGGACGGGCGCGACGCCGACAGCCACCCTCTGGCCTGGATGCCCTTCGGGACGGGTCCCAGAAACTGCGTGGGCCTTCGCTTCGCCGAGATGGAGTACAAAACTGTCCTCCTCCACTTTCTCCACGGATTCTCCTTTGAACTCGACGGAGAGGTTTGTTCTGGTCTGCCGCCGCAGAATGTTACGCGTACGAGATGTATGGGCACTGGAGGTGAGGTGTGGTTGGTGGAAGGGTCTTATTAGGTATCCAGTAGTTTGCCCGGGTATACAAATTGGCGCCTTCCATTTGCAGTTCTTTTCATAGGCTTCCCTTCCATTAAACACTCACATTTGTAAAGTGTGAGCTTATCGTTTTATTTATGGCTAAAATTACGAGTGTGTGCAACGCATTCCAGTAATTAAAAGCGCAAAATAGAACGAAATTTTGCAAGAGTCTTGTCTTTTGCTCAGACTATAGCACGTCAAACAGGTTACGTGAACAGAGATTTGGTACACAACAATATACACCCAAAAAAAACACCCCAAAAAACGCACCGAGGGACAAACCCCCCACCCACACCCCCCGCGCTGCTGCAGCCACCTGCAGAGTTGGCTGTGACGTGGACGGTGTGCTCCGCGGCCAAGGGATGAAAGTCGTCAAGCGCCAGTAGAGAGGAAGATGGTAGTGCACTGGGTTTACGATGCTGTGGCCGATTTCTCCGTTTATGGAACTGATTGTATTGTAGGACCTGCAATTCTGAGACGGCATTCAGGTCGTGAACCTTGACTCGTATACCGCCTGCTTATTTAGGCAAATTCTCGCATACTATCTACATACCTACACTTCGTCATCTGCCAACTGTCATCAACCCTAATTCTTGGCGTGCTGGCAACGGCCCAGCGTTCGCGCATATTCATTCATCTCTTCACAAGCTGTTGCCAAAATGCTGTTACTGCGTCAAATTGTCAATGCCGTTTGAGCGATTGCATAGTGTTCTGTGGTCTGTTCTGCAGCGTATCATACCCGGCCAGCTTGGCATGCGAACGAGTCGTCTACTTCTCGTAGTTTGTGTTTGTATGTGTACGTGGCCAAGCGACGCGGAAAATGCTTCTGAAGCGCCGGAAAGGTACGATTTGCCTGTCACTTCACAATGGTCTGTCAGTGTCACCCTCAATCATTCCCTTTCGAAATCGACAAAATCGTTGAGTTTCTGCCTACTACATCTACTCAGGGCGCGGCGGCAGTCGGTGCAGGAAGCGGGTCCCTTTCCCAGCTACTCGCAAAGGATCTTCGACTGCGCCTTCTCCGAGTGGTCGCAGTGGTCGACCTGCCCGAATCGGTGCAACGGCGGCTTCCAGACTCGACGTCGGGAAAGGGTGGAGCTGCAGTTCCACCGGCCAGGCGGGATGCCCTGTGGACGAGAGGAAAGGAAGCAGAGCCGCCTATGCAATCCAAAGCCATGCGGTATAGGCGAAACTGGAAGCGTCGCATTGAAGTTTTGATCGAATGCGCATCGTTCAAAGAGACTTTGAAACGCTTGGCTCCACTCGTTGAGTTGTGATGCATTGCAGCCAACTGCTTCGACCTCGCGTGCCCCAGCAACGAGCACTGCATTGACGGAGCGGAAAGAAGCGGGCCGTTGTGCGTCTGCGACGATGGATTCGCTCGCGACTCGAACGGCGACTGCATCGACATCTACCACGAAGACGCCTGTCGCAGCGCATAATTTCAACTCATGTCGGATCTGATCACTCTGGTGAAAACTTTCACTCGATTGAAAGAGCGTTGCATACCGATCCGACATACCTAACACGTCGGCACAATACAAGTCACTGTTTGGCCGCTCTTCTGGTCAGCGAGTTGCCCACTCTCCCAAAGAGGTCGGCCACCTGTCGGATGACGTCCAAGTCAAAGGTGTAGTCGTCGCCGAACCGCAGGGGCCCGAAATGACGCCGACGACCGAACGTCCACCGCTGGTCGTTCACCAGGTCCACGCCTGAACAATGATCGCGTTCCACGTTGTGTGTGTGAGTCAAAGCATTTACTAGCAGCCCGGCGCAAGGCGTATGTTTTCGCACAGCAGCAGCAAGCTCATCACAACTCAACCCCTGTATTGAACATTTATATCTTTTGCAAAACATTCGCTGAACATCTGCTGTAGCGTGACGGCACCGTTCCAACATTCAGAAGTTAGTCTTCAATCCAGCTTATCCTTGCCAACTCGGCCATTCGAGCCAAATCAACCTGTAGGTCGTGGTTACGCAACGTGTAAAGTTTGCAACGTCAGTGTTAAAACACCGACCCTGCTCCACTCCGACGGGCAGACCAAACACTTCGAGTCCATCGCGTTGTCCCAGTCGGAAGCGGCCGTCCCTTTCGAAGCCGATGTCGAAGTTGTTGATGAGGCGAAAGAACTTCTGCCAGAGGGCGGAATCCACGCGCGGCTGGAACACCGTTCGCTCATCGGCCGCCGATACAGAGGGAGGGGGGCCGTCTGCCACGCTCAGCTCCCTCAACTGGGCCGTCTTTGGCAGCGAGACGAATTCCTCTTCAAGCGCTTCCGGAGGACTCGAAGTAGTAGTAGAAGCCGATTTGGTCCGGAACTGCGGCGGCGGCCAGGGACCTTCGGCCACGATGATTCTCGGCCGCCCGCAGCAGAGGTTAGCAGTGATGATCAGCAAGAGCAATGTCATGAACGACTCGCGAAGGTTGCGCATCGCGTAAAGATATATCATGGGCAGGTTTGTAGGTAGGAAAGTAGACTCAACGCGTGTCAGGGTACCCCACTGCCAAACTGAATTCTGCCAAAACAAAACCAGCAAAACGAAGTAAAAATTTCGTTTTGGCTTGGCTGGCCAATCAAGCTGTCGTGAAAACGGCCGTTTTGTTGTGTCATAGCACGGCGCAGAATGCAAAACGAAAATCGCAATCTCTGACAAATTGTGTCTAGTTCAGCAACAACTTTCTTCTATGAACCTACTCTAAAACGACGGAAGATTCTGATTTTCGACTTGGCTGCTCACAACCACTGAAACGCACCAATCTCGATTTTCGTTTTTCGTTTTGACAAGAAACGACAAAACGAAAAACTAAATACAGTAACTGCTACAATTGCACGTTGTGAATGTGTGCACCATACCAGCTTGTGTTACATAGTCCAATAGATGTATGTCAGTGCTACAGTATTACTTTATAGTAGCATCGTCGCACAGCGTACACACATACACAGTTAGTACCTACCTACATATATCCACACAGCTCGCCCAGGCGGCTAACTCGATGATGAACTGGACACGTGTTTTACTGGAGCAGCTTCAATTAAGCAGAATACTACCTGAGTATAAGCAGGAGCTTATCCATACTGAATTTGTACATGGCAGATAAAGAACGTCATGTGCCGCACGCCAAACACGATGGGATGGGTGGCGATTGATCTGGTACATATCGGGTACCCAGGTGATTGATCTGACTGATCTGGAACAACCAGGATTGCGCTCAGCATACGGTTGATCTACATGCACGGCGCCCTAGCTAGGGTTTTTGTCGCTCGACAAAATCTGCACATGCACAGTAGGGTAATGGAAGTTGCGCCAGCAACACACCTGTCCTGTTCATCATCGAAGTTTATAGTTCAGCGCCGCGTATGCGAGTTGTGTACAGATATATATGGGTAGGGAACTGTATGTATGTACGCTGTGTGACGATGCTACTACAAAGTGATACTGTAATACTGACATACAGCTATTGGACTATGTAACACAGGCTGGCATGGTACACACATTCACAACGTGCAATTGTAGCAGTTACTGTATTTCGTTTTTCGTTTTGTCGTTTCTTGTCAAAACGAAAAACGAAAATCGAGATTCTTGCGTTTCAGCGATTGTGAGCAGCCAAGTCGAAAATCAGAATTTTCCGTCGTTTTAGAGTAGGTTCATAGGAGAAAGTTGTCGCTGAACTAGACACAATTTGCCAGAGATTGCGATATCCGTTTTCTATCCTGCGCCGTCTTATGACACAACAAAACGGCCGTATTCACGACAGCTTGACTGGCCAGCCAAGTCAAACCGAAATCTTTGCTTCGTTTTGCTGGTTTCGTTTTGGCAGAATTTGGTTTGGCAGTGGGGTACCCTGACAAACGCGCCTCCTCAATTTCGGCAAGACGCAAGACTATTCTAGACGAAGGAATCAGTCTATCAATGGGCCGACCTGGACGCGCGATATGTGGGTCACGCTGCAGAATAGCGCCCCTCCTCCTTCAATTGTTTGACTCGATCCTCATTCAGGGGAAATTCTGACACGTGTGCTCACTTTCTCGTCGGCGCTCACAATACAACAGGCTTGCATCGCACGACGTTTCTAAACCTGCGTAGGTCGTAAGCACGCGTTTCTAGCAAGAGATGTAAGACAACGAAGACATTGAATGTTTCGATTCCGACATCCTGACCTGAGTTAGTTTTCGCGTTCGGCGCAGGCTGAGTGCATTCGCACTGCTATGTTGTCTGCGACGTCGTTGTTGACAAACACCGGCGCGACTGTCTAGCGCTGAAGCGACCTAACGCGCCCCTATCAGTGAAACAGAAGCCCGGTTGTTCCTTGGCCGTCGTAAAAGGGTGTTCGCGTCGCCGCTATCGGCCAGCTGATGAGCCCTAAGATGATGTCTCATGGTCAGCCGTGACGAGTAGAGAAAACAGCGACGGATACATAAACTTTGGGTGCGAATATCTCGACTTCGTAGCCGAGAAACAGAAGCCGCCGGCGGTGCTGTTTCAGTGAAAGCAACAGGAAATTCCACCCGAGCTCGTGACCTGCAGCAGCAACTCCCGCCAAAACAATGGTTCACGTGGGTAGCTCTTTACGACATCGGGTCAGCGAAACGCCGATAAGCGCCTTCAAAAGGCGCGCCCGAGAACGGTTGATGCCACATCCTTCTTCTCGCGTTTCTGTCATCGGTTGCTACCGTATCCGCCGTCAAGACGGACGACTCGAAGTTTGCTGCGCTAGGAGCGGAGCTCAAGCGGCTGCTCCAACTTCAGGACGACGCACGAGCCATGGACGTGTGAGTCGTAGTAGATGTTACTGAACTAGGCTGTCCCAATCAGTGCGTCCATTCTCCATTGTTCCAGATTTCTTAAACTGGTTTGTTCTCGTCTTGTTCCAGGGGATCCATAAATGAATTGTCCAACCACAATCTTGGAACATTGCTAACAATTTAAGGAACATTGTTCTTAAATTGTTCCAGTCCGTATTACACTCTTCTGAAGAAAATCCGATAGGTACCTACGGCTGCCGCAACTATTGTTCACAGCATTTGCCGATTTTAGTTTGTGCCACATCAGACTGTTCAATCTTTGGTCATAAATTGTTCCAGCCTTGTCCTATGATATTCTGACAGTGTTATTATTCTGCTACACCAAACGTTTCCAAAGGAACAATTCTAGAACAATTTGGCCCGACTGTTCCAATCGCGCGCTACATTGTTCTTGTTTTAGTTATTATTCCAGAAAGTCGTTCAACAATATAAATTGCCCTTGTTTAGTTAACAATCAAGCAGGAACTTTGTTTGAAACAATTGGACACACTGACCCCAATTCTTGTAAATCGATAACTGGCGCTACAGAAGCAGCACGAAAGTGGGCGACGCCGAGAACGACGTCCGCCGCCACCTCGGGGACAAGGCCTTCGAAAGACTTGACAACTCCACCAAAGCCGTTGTCAGCAGACTGGCGCCCGTGGGAGCCGACGTCGACCCCCTCACCATACCCGTCTATCACTCCTCCACCTATCGCTTCCGAGACACTGCCCAGTACGCCGCCACGGCGGCCAATAAGGTTCGTCGGCAGTTTCGAGTTGTCTTGAAAAGGCGACGGTTAGACTAACCTGTTAGTGTACAGTCTAAGCAAAAGACCTGCAAATCGATCATATGTACACTGTAGCTTCCGCGCTCCAGGAGAAGGGCTACATCTATCGACGCCTGTCGAATCCGACGCTGGAGACGGCGGAGATTATCATCAACGAGATGGAGGGCGGCGCGGGCACCATCTGCTACACCAGCGGACTTCAGGCAGCCGCCGCCGTCTTCCTCACCTTCCTCCGAACGGGAGATCACATCGTGAGCACGAAGCTCTCTTCCTACACAGAGTTGCATTGTGTCTGTGAGCCCTCTCTTCCTGCAGATCTGCCAGATGCCGCTCTACTCGGGCTCCTTCCGCTTCGTGGAGGACACCCTGAAGCAGTTCGGCGTCGAGGTCACCTACATTCAGGCGGGGAACGCCGTCAAGGCATGGAAGGAGCTCATTCAGCCCAACACTCGAGTCAGTCGAGACAGAACTAATTCTATCTTTAATCAGTAACATTGTACAAAAATTGTGAAGTTCCTAACTCATCGTCCAGCTGCTGTGGGCCGAGGTGCCCTGCAACCCCACCATCCAGGTGTTGGACCTGGCCGAGTGGGCTAAATTGGGCGACAACGGCGACCGCCGTCTCGTGGGCGTCGACTCGACCTTCGCCAGCTCCTACCTGCAGCAGCCGCTCCAGTTCGGAGTCGACTTCTGCATGCACAGCTGGTGAGAGGCAAGGAAATTCTCAAGTGGCGCTTGAAGAGAATCAAAGCTGCTGCAGCTCCAAGTACCACGGCGGCCACACGGATCTGATCGCCGGCAGTCTCACAATGCGCCATCGCCACCACTATGACACACTGAGGAAACGACAGGGACAGATGGGAACTACACTGGTTGGTGACGAGCTACAGATGGATCAAACTCAGCGCACGGCCATTGTAGTCGATATCAAAGCGACGTGAAACGTTTAGTCGCCTTGGGACGCATCACTCCTCATTCGTGGACTGAAGACGCTTCCACTGCGCATGACTCGGCACTGTGACAGCGCTCAGAAGATCGCCGAGTGGCTGGAGGGCCAGAGCAAGGTGCCTGAGAGAGTGTTGTCTTTGTCAGCTGCCTAGCACTTGTACGTATGTACGTACAACGCGAACATTCCACAGTCGGCTAACTTATTCCACTTCAGATTCGGCGCGTCTACTATCCAGGTCTGAAGTCCCATCCGGGCCACGAGGTGGCCAAGCGGCAGATGAAGGGCTTCGGCGGCACCCTCTCCTTCGACATGAACTGCCCCGTCGCCGCCAACATCTTCGTCAAGGTGCTTGCGCTTACACACTAATGGATGCTGGTTACAGCGGCGGTGTTTGTGGTTGGATCGTTGAACACTCTAAACGAAACCTTCCACTGGTGGGGCCACCCAAAACAATCGTGTTATTCAGGTGTCGCGATACAGCTCCACTTTCCCAATCCAACTAACTCTAATCGTTTTGCTGCGCCCATAAGTAGCGCCAATGAAACGTTTCCAACTTCTCTTTCAGAACATCCGCCTGATCAGTCTGGCAGTGTCCCTGGGAGGAGTGGAGACTCTGATAGAGTATCCCTACGAGATGACCCACGGGCCGGCCGCCTGCACCGAAGCCGAGCGCACGGAGCACAACATCTCCCCTGTCATGGTCAGACTCAGGTGTGGAGACGACTGAAGTCCCAGACTCTCTCTGATACTTGACACTCTGCGGCACCTGCACGTCAGCACGGCATTCCTACAACTACCTAGAGGTCTGATTTGTTCAGTGTCGGTCTGGAGGACCCACAGGACCTGATCGGCGACCTCAAGCAGGCGCTCGACTACGTGCCCGAACCCAACGCCGCCGGCTGATGAACCGCTCTAAATTCATTCACTGTGTTGTGTTCAGTGGCGATATGACAGTCAACTACTACTGGGCGCCTACATATGTGATTGAAATGTGTTGGAACGGAAGAGACTGCGAAAGCGTTCAAACTAACGAGGCAAACGCAAAGTAAAGACGTTTCTAAACGAAGGTAAAGTCTTTGCGTCTACCGGTAATAAGAGTTTCGAATAATCTGTCTTGCCGCGACGAATAGGCGTTTTGAATAGTCTGTCTTGTCATTAACACGTTCAGAATTGGTTTTGGTGCATAGGGTTTACTAGTAATGCATGCTCGCCATCCGGGCGCTGCTATAACCGCCCGTTCGAAGCTTCGTAAAGCGTGAAAAGAGACAACTACACACTACAGTATAAATACAGTACCTTCGCTATCGTTCGCAGGGTTTGTGCCAGACCTGACACAACTTCCATCCAAGCGTTTCGAAATCCACTCGGGCAGAAGCAAATTTTTTAGCAGAACTATGTACTAATGCAGTACAAGAGGCTGTTTGAGTGAATGCAGTAGATTAGGTGACAAAATGTTCAAATGCTGACGATTTCTAAAGAACTCTACGAATATTCCGTGCAATCAATTTATGATTCGTCATGCTAAATGCAAAACCCGTTGTGAGACGCCGACTCAAGTTTAGCGTCTGTTGTACGAATCAGAGAGAGCGCTTCACGACAAATCTTCGACCAATTCTTGATAGCATTCCGTGCACCGCAACCGTGACCAGTGTACTCAGCAACCGGAATTTTGAAAATAGTGAAATGTGTTGCACTGTGCTTCACTAATCCAAAATGTCCGGCTGTGAATTGGAGCTGCTGGGACTATTGTTGAAGGAATATCGGAGTGGTAGTGGGAGCAGGCAGAGTGAGAGAGATGTGACGACGGTGTCGACTCTCTTAGAGGCTCTCGTCGACTCTCCCCGCTTTCAGAAGGGACTCACGACTGATGAGAAGTCGACGGCTTTTGACGACGGTCAGTGTTCTCTTTCTCATTCTCAGTTTAGCTCAGGTGATGTTTGATCTTTGCTTTGCTTTATCGTAAGTCTCCACTTGCAGTTTGGGACTTCTGTAGCAGTGCGCTGGATGGGATTCTATCATCGGCGGCATCGTCTGAAGGTCTTCGCAAGTTCTGCCAGTTGTTGTCGTTGGCCGGCAGAGTTGTGGAGCTAGCACCTACATATTGGCAGCGCCCTCCGCTCTTGAGCGATGACGTTATTATAATTGACTATTTGGCCGCAGCGCTCCCAATAGCCTTTGAGGCGAATGATGCGTCTGGCAGCGAAGAATGTCTAAGTGCCTTGAATGATTTGCTGGACCTGCGGAGCTGTTTTACTGCCACACTCGTGTCGCGGCTCAAGGGCTTCATACGGTAATCCGTGAAGCTTGCGTTAATTCACTCGCCCACACTGCTGCAGTCGGTTTCATGCGTCTTTCAGCACCTTCCTGGAGCCTTGCCTTCCAACGCTTGTCTCACTGGGCCACAGGAAGTCTGCCGTCACTGCAACTGAGCTATATCTCAGACTGCTGAAAGAGGACTGTGATAACCCCTCAGAGGTTTTCGAGCAGCTGCTCCACGAGACACTGCTAGCAGAGAATGGGACCTTCAATGGGAAATCTACAGTGGAAATTGAGTGCCTATCGGCCATCTTTTACTCCTACATGTGCTCAGAGGGATCTCACTTGCTCCGAAAGACGTGGCACTTCTGAAACGCCTGCTGCTCTACGGGGAGTGAGTCTTGGTCAGAAAGTATTGGATGGGAAGTGTCCAGAAGCACTTCTGCGCTGACACTGTTTCTTCAGAGGATCTGTCCTTCTGGAACGACTTTCTGTTGGTCATGCAAACACTGGAGGAAACGCAGTTTGGAGAATGGTTCTGCTGATACTGCAAATTGCTCGAAAGATTTCATTCGTCCCTCTGTTCAGTCCCATCTGATTCTGCCGGTCTTGCAAGCGAAACTCGACAGTATGATTCCGTGCGCGTTCTGCAGAAAGTTAATCAAACTGACTGGCTTGTATTGGCTCTTCTTCGCTTCATGAATCATTCCAATGGGTCGATTCGCTTGCTGGCTCTGGAGAAATTGCTTGGCCTCAAGGCTCGACTATGGGCTGCGCTCCCTGACAGGGTGTCGCTCTCTGCTTTGCTCACGACGCTCTCAGAGTTGGACGTGCTGTGCCAGATGGCTGGACTCTGGTGCACTGGACCACTGGCTGCTGCAACTGCAGAGGTTCTTCCAAGGACTGTTGGACAAATTGGCCCTCTGGAGACACCTGAAACCGGCGCTGGGCTATTCACAGCTGTTCTGGAGACCATGGGAGCCAGAGTGCGGCCTCCAGCTTCCCAGTATTACTTGACCAGGTGTCTGTCTCAATTGAACTGTCCTCCAGAGGCCAGACAACCTTGGACAGACATAGCTGATGGCGTTTGGTTCGTTCTCTGCTTGCTTGCAGCTCCATTCGCAAAGGGACCAACGCTATCATCAGAGCTGCCATTTTCGAGCCGCTTCCTGGCGTCATTGCTGAAGCTCGTCCCAGTGGTCTAGCCGGCTGGAGCTCTTCAAAGGACTGTTGTTGGTCTTTCCACTTCTTCCCGGCGAAATGCTTTGCTCAAGTGATGGCGCTTCCGCTGGTTGAAGTTGCTCGTCAGACATCCGTGAACTGTCCCTTGGTGCTGCCCCTTCACTTGAAGACGTTGATGTGGAGAGAGTCGCTCAGTACAAAGAGTACGCTCAGAGCCTTACGGGTTTCTTCAGAAGGGTCCAGTCTCAGAGAAAGATGGGTTGGTGTTGTCGGTTAAACTGAAATGCTTCAGTTGAATTTACCTCAGTTAGGTAGAGCTGCGTCT
>JASAMZ010010278.1:0-23211 GCA_030248115.1 Linhomoeus sp. GSCO2_2
GTGCAGGCTACGCGGGGGCGGACCCCGTGGAGGCGGCCAAGATGGACATGCTGGTGGATGGGTTCACGGACTTCCGCACCGACTGGGTCCGCCCCATCATCAGGGCCAAACTCTTTGATAAGGACCCTGAGAAACTGGTATGATCCTAGGATAAGGGCCCCTCAAGGGGAGGCTGGTGTGTCTGGATAGTCCCACATGGAGGGAAGATGAGGGCGGATTGTCAAACGACAAAATAAATTTTGTGGAGGTGGGAGCGGGAGAAGGGGGGGGGGATGGTGATACACCCGGGTGGAGGGGGAATACCACCCCTCCGGGTGGGGCCCCCCTCCGCGGTTGCACGTATGGGTGCGATAAAGTGAGAGGACACCGGTGTAGATCGTAAAGGTCTGGGACATATATACCTGTAACGCGCCCCCTCGGGGTTTCCAAAACCGAGGAGGGGAGGAGGGTCAAAATAACCCAAGTATTTGGCAAAAAAGTAAGGAAGTTTTGCAAAAATACGGTAAAAAGTGCCAAAAATTGCTTAATTTTGATGAAATACAGCGTACGGTAAAATATAGCGCCGCAGGCAAAAATTTTCGCAATTTTTGGGAGGGGGTCTTTCAGGCTGGGTAGGGGGGGGGGGGGGGGGGGGGGGAGGGGACCCCCCCACCAACGTTACAGGTATGGTCTAGGAAATGAGCTCCTTTGTTTGAGGCGGCCGCAGAGAAGGCGATCGTGGAGCCCATGAAGCTCTTCCTGGACCGATACGAGGCCTTCCTGAAGAACAACAACACGGGTTATCTCGTGGGGGCCAAGGTTTGTGCTAGTTTTGAAATCGTGGTACACTCCCCCCCCCCCCGCCAACTACAAACGCTTGTTCGATTCATAACTGTATTTGCACAGGTTCACCAAAATCACATGATTTGTAGTACTTTTGTTATACTCCACAATTGTGGAGTATATAACGTTTGTGCGCGGAAGCAGAATATTACAGTCAACGGCGTTCGCTCGTGAAGCGGCCGATTTGCAAACGGTTTTTTGCGTTGGGTAGGCCTAGTGGGTGGGCAACCTGCACGACATTATGGGGTCACGCTCCGGGACCCCGTTGGCGGGAAATTCAAAAATTTAAATTTTCAAAGTACTGAAAATTGGGTTGGGCAAGGTAGAACTCGTAAAAGTTGCATACAATGGTATATACTATCTTACAATATGTTGTAGTACTCGATAGTGCCGAACACGGAAAAAAGAATTTGATCGCTGCGGGACTCATTTCGGCGCCAAACTTGAATAATTCGCGATTTTTCGCTATTTTTCGACTTTGACGGTTTGCTGTGCGCGATGAGTAGCAGCTAGAGCCGCGAGACCGCTTTTGGTGTTCCTTGCCAGATGTCGTCTATCGAATGAGCCGTAAACGGAGAAAATGGGTTGAGACACAAAAAAGTTATCTTGGTGGAACTTTTTTGACTCCGGCGTCAAAAATTGCGCTTTTCGCATTTCAGCGTCTGTAGCGCTCGAATGCGTTGCCGAATCGGTTCAAAAGTGGTTTCAAACGATTCTACGTTAAAATCTGGTTCAGAAAAGTGGTTTTGGCAAATTTGCAGAGCTACAGTAACTCTGCCGCGTCCATTTGAATATTGGGTTTCGGGTCGACTTTCGCGATATTATACTCGATTTCGGGGTTTCCGGGGGCGCTGATCACGAATTTGGCATTCGTTTAGCGTTTGGATGATGTTTGAACGTACTTGTGACGAATTTGCATGCTACCGCAACCCAAGTACAGAATTTCGGTTCCCGGAGTCCGTAAGAAGATAGGGGTGTTGTATGTCGATTCTGGGGTATTCTGGGATGTAGATCACGAATTCGGCATTACTTTTATGATTGGGAGTGTCAAAAGGCCACAACAGCAGAGGAGTCACCATGCGTAGAAGCTCAAATTTGTGGAGTATACTGCGTCCCCCGGATGACTTGCCTGGTTACGTTTTAGCCACAATTTCGCACTCCATGTTACATTCTTGGCAACTTGTTGGTACTCTTATCCCCCCCTCCCCCAGATGTCGGGACATCATGAACTGCCACCCCTCCCCCCCCCCCCCCCCACCCCCCACCGACACGTCCAATAGCGTCAAGTTCCCACAACTCCAAGTGGGCCATTAGCTACTTAGGTGGTGGGAGGGGGGGGGGCATTTCCAACTTGGCAAGGAGATGGTGATGGATAGTCACACCCCCACCTCGCCTCCCACCCCCCTCCCGCCCCCCCCCCCACCAACTACACATGCCTATTGTGTACCCATAAGAGGACGCGTTCCCACTCACTGCAGCTGTCGTGGGCGGACCTGGTGGTGGCCGAGGGTCTGGACCAGCTGCAGAGCTACCTTCTGCCCCACTGTCTGCAGGGGCACCCGCAGTTGCAGCAGCATCTGAAGCGAGTCATGGACACGCCCAAGATCAAGCAGTACATCGCCGAGAGACCCCAGACGCCCATGTAGTCTCAAGATGGGGCCGAAGCTGTGACTGAGAGATATTCGCACTTCGATAGTATTCGGTAGACTAGTGGTGGACGATTCGTTGTGGTTGTGCAAGGAGAAGTGTAGGTAGATTAGGAAATTGTGTTGACGCACGTGGAATGGCTATAGCTCATTATATAACGCCAGGTTAGTCGGGCCCCAACTAACGTCGTTAGTCGGCGGAGATTAGTCGGGCAGCAGACTCGATCATTTTATGGACGCTGTGTTAATCGAGGGGCCCGGTCAGTTGAGCTACCAACTCATCTGGGTTAGTCGGCACTTAGGCTAGCCGAGCGACTGACTCGCCCAACTTACTCGGCTGCTAGACTAACCTGTTTCCCGACTAACGTCGTTAGTCGGCGTGAAAACCCCGACTAACGACGTTAGCCACCACCTCCGGGACGATGTTATATAATGAGTTAGTTCAGGTGGTGGGGTTCCAGAAGTAGCAATATTCGCTCAGCTTTGTGTGAATATGCGCATAACGTGAAAACGCCGCGCCTGGCTTGGAGGTTTGCGCATCTTGAAGTGCCACGGGTAAAACTTCGTCACGTATCTTTTAGGTGGGTTGCCTCCAACATACTTCGCTCACATTTTAACACATTGGCTTGTTAGACTTTCGTTCCCAGTTCCAGTTCGTCAGGCGCCGATTCTTGTGCATTTTGCGTTCACCGGGCATTGGTCGTTTTACATCTCTTTGTCTATGATTGCGGTTGCTTGCCTATGTGCGTAGAAGACGGTGGGTTTATCTAACATTTGACACTTACCGATAACGAATTTTATCGTCTCCACTGGCAGAATATATGTACCGCAAGAAAACGAAGCCGACGTTAGGCACTCGTGAAGTAGGCAGGTGTTGTGCAACCAACTGCGTCAACCTCCCGCCTACTCGAGCAACCGAACGGCCATCGCAGCAAACATTCTTTAGGAATCAAATTTTGTTTTGCTGTAGTAGTTTCGCTGTGAAGTAGAACCATAGAAGGCTTCGAATCCGGCGCTACCTGCCGCCGCCGCCGCCGTCGCCGTCGTCGTCGTCGTCGCCGTCGTCGCCGTCGTCGTCGCCGTCGTCGCCGTCGTCGTCGCCGTCGTCGTCGTCGTCGTCGTCGCCGTCGTCGTCGTCGTCGCCGTCGTGAGGTTCCTCGTTGAATCTCAATTTTGCCGCTGTTTGGTGCTCGTCTGCGAGTGTCATTGAGAATGCGATTATTGGAAAGCTGGTCTAAGGGCACACGTCGAAGCACGTCGCAGGAAGGTCCGATAGAGTCACGCGCGTCGATTCGCCCCGGGATGCGCTTGATGCGGCGCGACGTCGTTCCATCCACCCAACGAGTGAAAGGGTAAGGCGTTCGACGGGCTAGCGATAGAGAAACCCTGTAATACATTATATCTTCACCAGCCTTTGTGAAGTTACACAGCACAGAATTCAGCGCGAATATGGGTGTGTAGCGCAGCAGCTGCGCCGGTTCTTGCCAGCACGAACAGCGCTGAACGAACGGCGCCGCGATTCTTTCGGGTGTTGGGGTGTAGGTGCGCGTTAATAGAGTTTGACGTTTAAATCCTCGAAGGAGAGCGCTGCCTCGAATAAGCCCTCTCTAATCCAAATTATACTGCCTTCATCTTCAGTTATGCGCCATCTCTAGAGGAAGGTTGGATTGCAGTAGTAAACTGGTATGTACAGCTCCCCTTCTCATATATGGCGGGATTGAAGGATAAAGTGATATTAAGTTTACCACCGCCATAATTCGGTGATGGCCTTAGACACTCTGTGCAACGGGATAAATACCAAGGCCCGATGTGCAGATGGGCAACGAATATTTCACTGATTAGGCGAACCCGTTGCGAAGTTTGGAGAGCACCCCCGCTAGAAAGCGCAATATTGCTCGTCGGTAGACGTAACATTTGTGCCCCTCGTTCTTCCCGGCGAAACAGATGTTCTCCATCCGAGCGTGTTACCTTGGAATTGAATTAAAATTGCGCAAATTAAAAAACTGCAAAAATAAAAATAATGCCCACTCAGGCGCGCCGAGTGCGCTGCGTTGGGGGATTTACGACACAGCTACACGCAATCGTGCAGAACGCAGTCTGAAGATGCCGACGCTGTCCTACGAATCGAAGTGCTACTTGCTGGCGACATTTCTGGATTTCGGTCACGGATTCTGTTACTTGTACGTTATGGCCACTTTGAACACTATGCAATCGCTCCTCGAAGAGTTCATCCGGCAAAGCCTCAAGGTTCGTTGATTCTCTTGTGGTGTGAAGCGCTTGCTGATATTTTGCATTCTACTCACCCTGATTGGCACTACACAACAGGCGGTGCTGCCTCTCTCCTCCCTCGCTTGTCTCCCCCCTCTTACTCAACTCCTACCAACGTCCTTTCCCATCTCAAACTCGCGCAACTCCCTCCCACCCTCCCTCCCTCCCTCCTGCCTTCATTGCTTGCTTCTCTACATTTTCAACTATGAATGGCGTACTGGTCCTTTTGAGGTTCACTACGGCTGGTCGGTGTCTAAATCAACGATTGTTTGGATGTGGTCAATTATGCTGACGACACCTATCCTGCTGGCTATGTTTGGTCTGATGGTTAGTCAGAGCGTAGCAGACAGATTCGGCAGGCGAGCCGGAGTATTAGTCTGCGGGCCGCTTGGTGCTTTAGCTTCTTGCATTGTTCTGACCGTGAGCCACTTTCTTGGAAGTGTAGAGCTATTCGTCATTGGTGAGCTGTCGTCGTCGTCGTCGTCGTCGTCGTCGTCGTCGTCGTCGTCGTCGTCGTCGTCGTCGTCGTCGTCGTCGTCGTCGTCGTCGTCGTCGTCGTCGTCGTCGTCGTCGTCGTCGTCGTCGTCGTCGTCGTCGTCGTCGTCGTCGTCGTCGTCGTCGTCGTCGTCGTCGTCGTCGTCGTCGTCGTCGTCGTCGTCGTCGCCGTCTGACCCAATTGGCGCCCTTCAGGATTGGCCTTCGGCGCGCTGGCTTTCGCCATGGGCGACCCAATTGCAACAACTTACATGGTTGAGATTGAGTGTCCTTCACTGAAGGGCGCCTCCATCCAGTTCGCACTTAGCGTGCGACCAGTGGCTGAAGTCTTGGGCGCAGTCGCAGCCTACTTGCTCGGAAGCCAGGTACATGGCTATGTACACTGAATTTTCCAATGAGCGCCCTTCTTCCTTGCCATCTTTGAGGAGGCTATTCAATGGCTGTAGTCAGGAGGGGCGCTTATTGGAGAATTTACGATATGTCGGGAATGCAGCATGAACGGAACACAACATCACCTCTGCCAACCATCGGAATTGAACAATGGAGCTGCCCCACCCCAACGCGTTGTTTCTCACGACTATTCCGAAGGCTCTGAGGCTCTGTAACGTTGCGTCTTCTCCTTCAGGAGGGCTGGTGGCGCGTCTACGCTCTATTGGTCCCAGTCTACGTCGCAGTGGCCTTTCTCACTTGGCGCTACGTCCCGGAGAGCCCCAAGTGGCTCTTTCTGAGCAGAAACAATGTGGCAGACGCAAAGAAGTCCCTTGAAGCGCTGAGTGTGCCGACAGAGTTGATTGAAGACGCACTGGAAAATATGAGGCTGGTCGAGGTTCTGCAGCGCAACGAATTGTGGGGGGGGGGGGAGTTGGTTGCTGGCGTAGGAGGTAGTGTATGAGACACTCGCACTTGTCGATTTTCGCACAGTTTCACCTAAATATCAGTAGAGTGTCTCCACTCTCCTCTCACTCTTGCCTCTCTTCAATCCCCCACTCCCTCCACCTCTCACTGCGCCAAGGCCCGTTGGATTTGCAACAGCATGCATTAGGGTTGAGCGCACGGTTTGCTATCAACAGTGAACAGACTACCGCCAAATCAGGACTCTTCGGCCAGTTTCAGACTGGAGCTGCACGCTCGCCCCGAAGCCGGCGGAGCTCGAACGGCGGACGCGGCCGCTATTTCCGTCGGCGGCGTCCTGAGACAGCGGCGGCTGTGGCGCTTCGCTCTGGTCGTGGCCGTGTTGGGCGGCTGCGTCATCAACAACTGCAACCCCATCTTTGGCCTCTACTCCACCGGTCAGCCCATGCGCAGCACTCGAATGAACCGCACCCCCCCCCCCCCCCCCCCTCCTCTCCAATAATAACCCTTCCCAAATTGAGGTTAAATCAGTTAAACTCCCCCCCAGCGCATCCTATAGTAGACGTACAGCAGACATGCCATTGTCCCTGGGCTTTGCTAAATAGTTGTCTTGTCTTTGTCTTTGTCCGTGACCTTGAATATTTGTCTTGTTTGACTTTCTAAATCGTCTTGTCTTTGTGCTGTCTTGTCTTTAATTGTCCTGAGATTGTTCCTATATTGTATCAGACAGAATTGCGTTACTAAAGTCTGTTTCAAAATAAAGTGAACTGGAGGTTTTTTGCAGAAATCTTGCACCTGTTTAAAGGAATGTGATATTCTTTGGTGGCAGTCGATAGTGGTGCAGGTCTAACGTTGGTGCGTGTTTATCTCGCGGTAATCACGCAACACGCACAGAAATTACGCTCCGTGGAAAAAAATCGACTTTTTCGTGGCATGAGCGATTTTTGCCGTTCTAAGTGCAAATTGTAAAGGGACATGTCCTTAGTAACCGTACAAAGTTTGGCGGTTCTAGGTCAACGCACTAAAAAGTTACAGCAATTCTCCCGACCCCTACTTTTTCAAATCCTTAAGGAATTCTGAAAAGCGCCGAAAACAAGCTGTTTTAAAAAAGTTGAGTTGTTTTATTAATACAGAGTGGTTTGTGAGTGTTTTAAAGTGGAAGAGTAAAAGAGTGGATACTTTTGTAAAGTATTTCGAAGCCTTTCCGATATGACGCGCGCCCGCCCGGAGTCCACTATTCAGGCGCTACTTCTGACGCGCTCCTTTCTGAGAGGTTCTTGCAGGGCAACATTGGGATCGCCCGGGATTATTTTTCTGAGCAAGACACACGCATTTCTGAGCGGTTGTTGCAGGGCAACATTGGGATCGCCCGGGATTAATTACTTTTGCAGACAAAGTTGTTCGCAAGACAAGGGTTTAAAAAAACAAAAGTATTTCTTTAGGAATGACCGTTCAACAACTGCCTCAACGTAAGCTTTCAAACGGTCGAACGAATGCCGCTCTACAACGTAAGACGAGCGAGTTAGGGCCCATTTGCTGTTTGAACCTTTGGGTTACTGTAGTTCGCGATATTCAAACTTTTGAGTTTCGACCAATAGAAGAACAAATGATCAGTGAGTCAAGAGCTATCCAGCAACTCAAGATCGTCTCTCTACGACGCACGCTGAGCGAGTTAGAGCGATTTCTATGCTAAAAACGCAAGAATGTCGCTTTTCGTGTTGCGTGTTTGCGAAATTAAGAAACTTTTTAATGTCAAACGAAAGTGCACGTCGAGACCTTTTACTTGACCTATCGCACGCCGCCTATGACGTAAGACGAGCGTGTCAGAGCCGTTTTGCGTTTTGGACTTTCGGGTTACTGTAGCGCGCGCAATTCAAACTTTTGAATTTCGACTTCTCTTAACGGAATTATCAGTGTGCCGAAACCTATTCAACGAACTCAAGATCGTCTCTCTATGACGGAAGACGAGCGAGTTAGATAAGTTTTGCGTTTTAAACCTTTGGGTTACTGTAGCTCCCGAAATTCAAACTTTTGAGTTTCGACCAATAGAAGAACAAATGATCAGTGAGTCGAGAGCTATCCAACCAACCCAAGATCGTCTCCGTACGACGCACGCTGAGCGAGTTAGAGCGATTTCTGCGTTAAAAACGCGAGAATGTCGCTTTTCGTATTGCGTGTTTGCGTAATTAACAAAAGTTTTAATGCCAAACGAAAGTGCACGTCGAGACCTTTTACTTGACCTATCGCACGCCGCTCTACGACGTAAGACGAACGAGTTAGAGCCGTTTTACGTTTTGACGTTCGGGTTACTGTAGCGCGCGCAATTCAAACTTTTGAATTTCGAAGTCTCTTAGCAACATTACCAGTGAGTCGAGACCTATCCATAAAGTCCAAGACCGCCTTCCTACGACTTTTCAACGCTGAGATATAAGAGCGTGACGCACGCACGCACGCACGCACGAACGCACGCACGAAAAGCTCTCGTAGGGGTTCGCCCGGCTGAGGCCGGGCGAAAAAACTGGCACTTTTTAATATCTCACGAACGCCTCTCCCGATCTTAATGATTTTTGAACCACATATGTAGGACACTTGTAAGTACCTGTGTACTGAATGGGAGCTCAGTCGCTTATCGTGTGGTGAAGCTATGGGTCACCAATGTACGATGGCGAAAATTAGTTCACTGTTTACTGCCGTTGCACAAGTTTGTAACCACCCAATACTCCGTTTTCCCAGTCGACCAGTTATCTCTACATATTTGCCCCAGAAAATAGATTGCCTCGCCAGCACAATGAACAGGACAATTTAAGTACAATTTAAGGACAATTTACTGGCATGTCCCAACTGCGTATTTCGATTGTCTTGTATCTTGTCTTGTCTTTCCGACAACCCGGAACGATCCAGATTGTCTTGTCTTGTCGGACAATTTAGCCGAGTTAAATGGTCTGAGGCAGTTTGCCCTCTAAGCACGGACATGTCTGCCTACAGGATACACCATGCTACCCAATACCAAGATATTTATTCTATCCACGTATGCTGCGCTATTGGTACACAATATGTTGAGGATACTTTGTGTGCGGAAGGTGCATATTATGGCAGTAGTGATCCTTACCTATGTACACATTGGTGACAAGAAGGAAATTGGAAAGAATATGAAGTTTTGCATAGTTTGTACATATGTACCAATATCTACAACATTTCACAAACTTTGAAGACGAAGAAGAGCCGATTTGCGAAAAAGAACGGTTGCTCCTGAAGGAAAATCGAACCGGCCACCACATATCACAAACTCAAGTCAAAATTGCCCAAATCCACAAGTCCTGTGGCGCGTCAATTCGAATGCACGTACCGCGCATACCCACATATCTATCTATGTTAATGAGTCACGCGCAAAGTACTGTAACAAGCTTAGAGTAAAAAGTGGGTACCCGATGATGGTTGATTGGCATTGCATAGTGTGTTGTGCATTTGAGGAGTATATTCAATAGTGTGTCAGAATAGAAAGTTGAGCATTTCTTCGGGGAGTTTCGCCGCAGTTACCTCGAGTTTCCAAGGGTAGTTTGTGCCATTCTTGGGCAATCGCTGCCTATAAGATTCGTATTGGTGGGTGCTGATCCATAAATGGATCAGGAATGTTCGCCGCAGGTTCACTTTGGAATGAAGAGGGTCTAAATGGGACGACGCCCTTTTCTTTTGGGTCACAAATGCGGGCGGTTACGATACCGTTGCTGTAGATTGCAGAACCGCACAGTAATTGCCACGTTGCGTGTTCGATCGAATAGGTGGCAAACATACGTTGCACGACACATCCATGGAAAAATATTGCTTAGTTATAGCCATTTGAAAATGCCGAAATCTGCCATATTTGACAAAACCCTTGAAAATATCCCTAATTTCTTGAATTCTAAAATCTGAAACTGCTTCATAATTACTTGACATACTACGCCCGGTACATCCACGCAAAGATATTTTGAAATTTAAGTTGTTTGAACTTGTCGAAATTTGGCAATTTTGAGAAAAACCTTGAAAATATCCCTAAATTCGTTAATTATAAAATGTAGAACTGTTTGCTAAATAGTTGGCAGACTATGACCGACACAACCATGCAAAGACATTCTGAAATTTAAGCTATTTGAAATTGTCTATATTTGGGAATTTTAACAATACCCTTGAAAATATACGTAAATTCGTTAATTATAAAATCCGAAACTATTTGTTAAATACATGGCAGACTATGCTCGATACTTCCGCGCAAAGAAACTTTGAAATTTAAGCCGTTTGAAATTGTTGAAATTTGGGGATTTTGACAAAACCTTTAAAAATATCCTAAATTTCATTAATTATAATCTATGAAACTATTTGCTGAATACTTGGCAGACTACGCTCAACACATCCGTGCAAAGAAGTTTTGAAATTTAAGCTGTTTGAAATTGCCGAAATTTGGGAATTTTGAAAATACCCTTGAAAATATCCCTAATTTCGTTAATTATAAAATCTGAAACTATTTGTTAAATGCTTGGCAGACTATGCTCCATACATTCGCGCAAAGAAATTATGAAATTTAAGCTCTTTGAAATTGTCGAAATTTGGGGATTTTAACAAAATCCTTTAAAATATCCTAAATTTCGTTAATTATATTCGCTGAAACTATTTGATAAATACTTGGCCGACTATGCTCGATACATCGGTGCAAAGAAGTTTTGAAATATAAGCTGTTTGAATTGTTCGAAATTTGGCAATTTTGACAAAAACCTTGAAAATATCCCTAATTTAGTGAATTCCAAAATCCGAAACTATTTCACAAATTCATTGCGTCCTACGCCCTTTCCATTTCAGCAAAAACTTTGCCGATACGACTTGTAAATAAAAGTGTCATTTTTGACATTTTCATATTTTAATTGTAAATATCTCGAAATAGGGAAATTAGCAACAGAAACGGACAACGGCACGTTACTCAGCGCATTCGACTCCATTGGGTGGCACTAACCGTCATGTCTAGTTTTGTGACACCCACACACAGACACACACACAGACCCACGAACAGACAATAGCGTCCGTATATATGTATACTCGCCGCCCTGGGGGGCGGCGAACAAGCTGTGTGTGTAAAAAGTTCAACCTATACTTTGTGTCTGTCAAATCTTGGTGAAGAGTATAGTGAATTTCATTCGCATAATTAGCCGCATCTAGCGAAGGTACCTTGAAAACGTGTACCACAATTCAAATGCAGCTATTACCACGATACGGTTGTCTGTACAACTGATCTAAAGCTCAGTGATATCGCCGCGTTCGCTATATGGTATCGGCATGATACGACGCCGTTCATCTGAAGTTTTATACCTGTGGGAATACGCCACATCGAACAAAAAACTTGCCAACCGTTTGGTGCAGTCGTTCTCTGCTAGGAATTTCGTTTGTTGTACGCATTTCTGCGCTATGACGCTTTTGACAATTTGTAGAATTTTGGCAAATTGTGGCGTATTTCTATAAAATTCCACAATTGCGAACAATTTCTTTTGTGTTACAAATTATCCGCGGTTTATGCTCTTTCGATTTCTGAAGAAATTTCGCCGCTAGTCCATCAGGCGACAAAATCAATTTTCGACTTTTTTATATTTTAATTGTAAATATCTCTAAATTGCAGTATTTTAAAGCTGTAGAACCATGTCACAAATTCTCACTGGCTTACGACCTTTCAATTTCTGCATTCATATTCGTCAATAAATGACGTTCTATTTTTGTCAATTTATGAAATTTTGACAAATAATTGCGTATTTCTATGAAATTCCGCATGTGCAAAAATTTCTTTTGTGTTACAAATTGTCCACGGCCTATGTTCTTTCCTTTTCTGAAGAAATTTCGCCGCTAGCTCATCAGGCGAAAAAGTCGATTTTCGATATTTTCATATTTTAATTGTAAATATCTCCAAATTGCACTTTTTCAAAACTGAAAAACTATGTCACAAATTCTTACTGGCTTGCGACCTTTCAATTTCTGCATTCACATTTGTCGATAAATTACGTTCTATTTTTGTCAATTTATGAAATTTCGGCAAACAATTTCGTATTTCTATCAAATTTCACATCGACAGAAAATTTCTTTTGTGTCACAAATTATCAGCGGTCCGTGCTCTTTCCATTTCTGAAGAAATTTTGCGGCTAGCTCATCAGGTGGAAAAGCCGATTTTCGACATTTTTGAATTTTAATTGTGAATATCTCGAAAATGCGAAATTAGCAACACAAACGGACATCAGATCCGTACTCAGCGACCTCGACTCTACTTGACCACATATGTCACATATCTTACTTCGGTGCCACGGACGGACACACACACACACAGACATTGTCATCCGTATATATATGTCGCGTCCAGTTTCCGTATTTGTCCAGAATCCGTATATACGGATTCTGGACGCTGCGCTGTCCAAAATCCGTATATACGGATTCTGGACGCCGTTCTGTCCAGAATCCGTATTCGAGAAAGGCGCGCGGTCGAACAATCATATACGCTTTCTGGACGTCCAGAATCCGCATTCGCGAAGTGCATGCGCGACTTGGGTGGGCGGGCGGAAGCCGGTGTGTTTAAGTTAGGGGACAAATATTCGCCGCTTTTAATCGGTTACATCCGGTTTATATTTCGAAGAAAGCGCTTTTCATTTCAGAGCGCTCAAAATAAATATTGCGCTTTTAATTTTGAAGAATGCGCTTTTAAAACTGTTGAAAATGAAGAAAGCGCTTTTGAAATTGAACAAAGCGCTTATAACTTTTGAGAGGAAGACACAGCTGTAAACATATGGATTTGATTTAAAGTCAGTATTTAAATTCAGGCTTAGTCTAAGGCTTAGGCTTAGGCTCAGCCCTACCATCTCCTCCTGCTCAGGCCTACGATCTCCGCCTGCTCAGGCCTACGATCTCCGCCTAGTATGCTTAGCCTGGGCTCAGGCCTACGATCTCCTCCTGCTCAGGCCTACGATCTCCGCCTGCTCAGGACTACGATCTCCGCCTAGTATGCTTAGCCTAGGCTCAGGCCTACGATCTCCGCCTGCTCAGGCCTACGATCTCCGCCTAGTATGCTTAGGCTAGGCTCAGGCCTACGATCTCCGCCTGCTCAGGCCTACGATCTCCGCCTAGTATGCTTAGCCTAGGCTCAGGCTTACGATCTCCGCCTGCTCAGGCCTACGATCTCCGTCTAGTATGCTTAGCCTAAGCTCAGGCCTACGATCTCCTCCTGCTCAGGCTTACGAACTCCGCCTAGTATGCTTAGCCTAGACTCAGGGCTACGATCTCCTGCCTGCAATTTTAAATGCGCTTTATAAGCGAAAACTATATTCGCACTCAAAAGTTGCATATTCAAAATCAAAAGCGCGTTCTGACTTGTATAAGCGCTCTAGAATAAAATTAAAAGCGCCGAAAAATATTAGCCTTTAAGTTACATAACTGTGCAATTTTCTTTGCAAGTGTGATTCTCCTTTGAAATCAGGCTATGCTTAGGCTCGCCCTGCGCCCAGAAACGGATCACAAGAGTCAGTCGGCGTCGCAGTCTGGCGGGTCGAAGCTTAGGCTTAACGCGACCGGCGACCGACTTCAGGGCGCGCGAAGCGCGCCCTGAAGTTGGTGGTCGCGCTAAGCCTCAGCTGAGACCCGCCAGGCGCGACGTCGACCGAGTATTGGTGCAAACTGTAAGTGGGGTGAACACTCCACCGTATACTTCACCTCCTGCTCAGGCTGGAGTAAGCCCCCTTGCACGCATTCACTCGAAACATACAGGCCTGCGCCTTCCTCCAATACGGATTCTGGACGGCGTGGCGTCCAGAATCCGTATATACGGATTTTGGACAGCGCAGCGTCCAGAATCCGTATATACGGATTCTGGACGAATACGGAAACTGGACGTAACATATACACCTCGCCGCGCTGAGGCGCGGCGAAAAAAATACCACAATGGTGGAAAGGGACAAAGTTCTCTCTCGCCCTCCCTCTTCTCCAGCGTTCAATGAGGCGGCTGGACTGCAGTCGAGCGGCGCGCAAGTCTACACGGTGGCGAGAAAGGTGCTCGTCTTCGCCAGTGGTCTGGTCAACGTCCCTCTGACCAAGAGACTCGATCGCAAGCGCCACCTTCTCTGGGCCCAGTGGATCAACAACGGCGCTCTATTGGCCGCCATGACACTGGGACTGCTGCAGGTGAGCGAGACCACTGGAACATCACTCGGGGAGCTTGTGCAGCTGCAGTGGGAGCAGGCTTTAAGTCAATCACTAGCGGCCGAGGCGCGCGCCTTCGGCGCACGCGGAGAAAAGCCCTGCGCGGGCTCGCTTCGTTCGCCCGCTCCAGACATTTCGTCTCGTTCGGCGCTGCGCGCCTCGCTCGACAGCCGCCGTCTAGCCACTACGCAGTTTTGTACTAATATCAAAAACTTCCAAATTTGAATTTTCTTGCGACCGTATGCCTCTACGCGTCTAGGCAGACTGCGTGCCTTCTCGCTCCACCGCCCTACTCAGCTGGCATATCAACTGCCCTACACGCTCAACCAAGCAAGCTCTGTGGTCTATAGCGAAATTCAACTTTCTGAATTTTCTTACTTACAGTTACATGTACCACAATGGTGGCCAGGTGCATGAAGTTACACATTACCTACCTGACACATCTGGGATACCAACCACCTCGCTCGCCCTTCCAAGCAGGCTCCACTGTATATAGCAAAATTCAAAAATTTAAATATTCTCGCCTACAGTAGGCTTTCCCGCAAACTACCAGTTTCGGCACGCCTCCGGCCCAGGCCCAGGGCAGCGCCCCATAGCTGGGATCGGTTCGCCGGGCCAGTCTGGCCGGGTGATTGTGTACGACACACAGACAGACAGACACACAACCAGGGTAGAACTAGCGGCCTGGGCGCGCGCGGAGAAAAGCCCTTCGCGGGCTCGCTTCGCTCGCCCGCTCCAGGCTTTTCGTCTCGCTCGGCGCTGCGCGCGCGCCTCGCTCGACAGCCGCCGCCTAACGTCTTATTTGCTTCACTGTGTGACAATATCTGCTTGGTTCGATTCTCGCGCTTGGAAGAAACTATTGTTGCTGAAAAGTTATCATTTGCGGACTTTTTTTGCAACGTGCTAAACTCTGTGAAGTTGCACACTTGCTACCCTATCATGTCGTCATATTGCCTTCCATGCACCACCTTCCATGCGGCCTCCACTGTCTATAGCGAAATTCAAAAATTTGAATTTTCTTTCTTACAGTATGCCTACGCGTGACGTCGCTGGGCGTGTAAAGTTCCACATTGCCTACCCTACACAACTGGCATACCAACCGCTTCGCCTGCCTTTCCAAGCAGGCTCTACAGTCTATAGCGAAATTCCAAAATTTCAATTTTCTCGCTTACAGTATGCCTGCGCGCGTCGTGGCCGGATGCGTGAAGTTGCACATTGGCCCCCCTAGACACCCAGGATACCAACCGCCTTGCCCGCCCTTCCAAGCAGGCTCCACTGTCTACAGCGAAATTCAAAACTTTGAATTTTCTCGCCTACAGTAGGCTTGTTCTACTGACTCCGACCAGTTTCGGCACGCCTCCGGCCCAGGCCCAGGACAGCTCCCCATACCTGGGATCGGTCCGCCGGGCCAGTCTGGCGGGCTGACTGTGGGTGACACACACGCAGACAGACAACCGGCGATTAAGGGGGAGAATTCGAGACCATTCTGCCAGAAAACGTGAGAGCTGTATGTTGTCGTCTATATCGCCTTCTTGCAGAGCCCCTGGACGGCTCACGGCAGCGCCCTCTGTCTGCTGGCGGCCAGCGCCGTCAGTCTGGTGCCGCGCAACCTCTGCCAGTTCTTGCCTGCAGAGCTGGCCGTCCAGCAGCTGCGCTCTGCGGCCACCACCATCGGCTTTCTGTCTCTGGAGACAAGCTGGCTCCTCCACAGTGTCACCTTCTACCCGGCCATCCACGGCTGGGCCACTCTGGGACTGCTGCCCTTCTTGACGGTGGGCCTTCTCTTTTCCTCTTCCTCTTGCGATCTTCTCGAATTCGTAAGTCACTCATCGGCGAAATGGAATTTTGTCAAATTGTTATCTCTGCAGTTAGCAACGGCCGTAACTTGTTTGTGTTGTCGTGGAGAGACGTGTTGCACCTTGCACGTCCTTTGATAGCTCACTATGTGGTCTTCAATGCGTTAATAAAAAGCTATCCGATCCACAAGGCACGCATAGACAAGGGAAACGAAACGTGCAGGAGAGCCTGCAGTGAAGCACTCCGACCAGGACGGGAGAAAGCAGACCGCCATTCACTTATCATGAGAAATAAGGCCGATTTCCGCCCAAAGATTCTCCACAAATTCCGCCGTCGCGCGAGTTTCAGAGTACGCATATTCCCTCCACCTACAAATACAAGGACCGGCGCGCAGCAGAACTCCACCGAAATACTGAATACCAGTCTGAATTGAGCCCAAAACGCGCCATTTCGCTTTGATTCAACCAGCAGGCGGTAGCTAACATTCGGGGCTGCGCCAATCGCAGACTCGCCTTGCCATTTTGGACGGGAAGAATTCATGCGCAAATGCTTACTTTACCACGCCGTCTTTCCGCACTGCATTTCCTTCAAGTCAGAAGTTTGAATGCGCGCGCAAATTTAGTGACAACATAGTTTGAGGAGAGTACGGTAAAAGCTGCGTTCAAATTTGAATTTGGGCGTTAGGAAAGTGGCTGTTTGAGGGCAAAATCGACACAAAATGGAGAAACCAATAGCGAATCCGCGTTCCTCACCGCGAAATACCCTAGAATCGACACTTCAACCGTACAATCACCGCACTTTCAGTTTCGTTGACGTAGGGCTACCGTAGGTCGATTTTCGGCCAAAATTCGCGAATCTTGATCCGAAACGCCAAAATAACGCAAGATTCGGCATCAGCGACTTCGAAAGCACCGGAGTAGACTCCAACATTGATTTTGTCCTCGGGGTGAAAATTTGAATTTTGGACGCGGCCGGGGTACGGTAGCCGGAAAATATTTTTGAAGATTGATTCCGAATCAGTTTTCAAAGGGGAATCGCGTGGTGCAGTCCATTCGGCCATAAATCATCGCAATCGAGCGCTAAAACGGCCGAAAGTCAAAAATTGGAATATTCCACCCCGACGGAGACCCGTTGCCACAGCAGAACTCAAGATTTCAGGCGAATTCGGCGATTTCGGTCTTAAGCGAAAGAGAACATGATAATCTTGCCGATTTGAGATATCTGGCCGGATCCAACAAGTCCCTGATTTACTAGGATTTGTAAAGGAAAATTCTTGTCAAAAAATCACTTTCGGCTACCGTAACCCGAGAACGCGTCGGCCGATTCACTCGGGATTTTTGTCCGCAAAACCTCTCGTCGAGTACTATAACATATCCAAAGGAAGTCAAATTCGGCTCACTGCTCAAAACAGTAGAGCGTACTGAACACCCTAACAGTAAGTAAAAATTCAAATTTTTGAATTTTTTTTAAAAAATTTCCCACTACGCGAAAAAAACGAGGGTCCGTCCACACCTACTATCCCTCGAGAGCTGTCGATTAAAAAAAACCCCGTCCAAATCGGATGAGAAATGAGGCACGAAAGTGAGTGGCGAAAGTTTGGATCGGTGGCAGCTTCACTATAGCACTCCACCCCTTTTGGGGTCGGAGTGCTAACAAGCTGTTTTAAAAAAGTTGAGTTTATTTATTAATACAGAGTGGTTTGTGAGTGTTTTGAAGTGGAAGAGTAAAAGAGTGGCTACTTTTGTAAATTATTTCGAAGCCTTTCCGATGTGACGCGCGCCCGCCAAGAGGATACTACTACTCATGCGCTACTTTTGACACGCTCCTCTCTGCGGGGTTCTTGCAGGGCAACATTGGGATCGCCCGGGATTATTTTTTAGCAACACACACGCATTTCTGAGCGGTTGTTGCAAGGCAACATTGGGATCGCCCGGGATTAATTTTTTAGCAGACAAAGTTGTTTGTATGACAGGGGTAAAAAACAGAAGTATTTCTTTAGGACTGAAAGTTCAACAACTGCCTCAACGTAGGCTTTCAAACTGTCAAACGAATACAACGTAAGACGAGCGAGTTAGAGCCGCTTTGCTGTTTAATCCTTTGAGTTACTGTAGCTCGCAAAATTCAAACTATTGAATCTCGACTTCTCTTAACGGAATGATCAGTGTGCCGAAACCTATTGAATGTGCTCAATATCGTCTCTCTACGACGGAAGATGAACGAGTTAGAGAAGTTTTGCGTTTTTAACTGTTGGGTTACTGTAGCTCGCGATATTCAAATTTTTGAGTTTCGACCAATAGAAGGACAAATGATCAGTGAGTCGAGAGCTATCCAACAAACTCAAGATCGTCTCTATGCGACGCACGCGAGGTAGAACGATTTCTGTGTTAAAAACCGAAAACATTGTTTTTCGTGGTGCGTGTTTGCGTAATTAGGAAGCCTTTAAAGCCAAATGAAATAGCACATCGAGACCTTTTAGTTGATCTATTGCACGCCGCTCTACGACGTAAGACGAGCGAGTTAGAGCCGTTTTCCGTTTTGACCTTCGGGTTACTGTAGCACGCGAAATTCAAACTTTTGAATTTCGAAACCTCCTACCGCAATTCTCAGTGAGTCTAGAGCTATCCACAAATCCCAAGATCGCCTTCCTACGACTTACCAACGCCGAGATCTGAGAGCGTGACGCACGAACGGATGACGCACCGACGATAAGCTCTCGTGGGGGTTCGCCCGGCTGAGGCCGGGCGAAAAAACGTCACAATTTTAAAATTCTTTACACCAACTGCCACACCAGTCTCCTTAATCACACTCAAGCACGTTCGTTTTACGTCGTTGAACAATGTGTGACATGTTTGAAAGCTCGTTCAGCTCTTTCCATGTTTTGTTACATGGACATGCTTTGTCAATGTTTAGCATATTTTATCATTGATAAGCGCCTCTTAATAGCACAATACCCGTCTAAGTAGGCAATTCAGCTACTAGTTCTGGGCCTCATCTACAGTACTCCACTTGAAATTCACCGTCCACGCATTACTGACAGCAAGCTGTTGTTCAACTACAGGCCAACGTGCTGTTGACCGTGGCTGTCATGGCCCTCCTTCCCTCCACAAGCGGTCGTCCCACCATCGAAGTCTTCAAGGAGATGGCCCCAGGATGGTTCCAGGAGGGCGAGGCTCTGCTGGAGGATGGCCCCAAGAGCGGCGACAGGCACTACGGCTCCATTGTCAGATCCGCTGGGACGGTGTCGCTTCACATGGAGGTCCTCATGGGAGGCCACTGAGTCCACGGGCTCTCAACTGCAGAAATTCTTTTTTCGCCGCGCCTCAGCGCGGCGAGGTGTATATATACGGATGACAATGTGTGTGTGTGTGTGTGTGTGTGTGTGTCTGTCTGTCTGTCTGTCTGTCTGTGTTTCCGTCGCACCGAAGTAAAGTCAGTGACATATGTGGTCAAGTAGAGTCGATGTCGCTGAGTATGGATCCGATGTCCGTTTCTGTTGCTAATTTCGCATTTTCGAGATATTCGCAATTAAAATTCGAAAATGTCGAAAATCGACTTTTTCATCTGATGCGCTAGCCGCAAAAATTCTTCAGAAATGGAAGAAGCATGGACCGCGGATAATTTGTACCAAAAAGAATTTTTTTGCAAATGTGGAATTTAATAGAAATACGCGATTGTTTGTCAAAATTGCATAAATTGACTAAAATGCAACGTCATTTATTGACGAATGTGAATGCAGAAATGGAAAGGTCGTATGCCAATAAGAATTTGTGACATAGTTTTGCAGTTTTTAAAAATTGCAATTTTGAGATATTTTCAATCAAAATATGAAATGTCGAAAATCGACTTCTTCACCTGATGATATAACGGAGAAATTTCTTCAGGAATGGAAAGAGTATAGACTGCGGATAATTTGTAACGCAAGATAAATTTTTTGCAAATATGGAATTCAATAGAAATACGTGATTATTTTTCAAAATTCCATAAATCAACAAAATAGAACGTCGTTTTTTGACGAATTTGAACGCAGAAATGGTAAGGCCGTATGCCAATAAGAATTTGTAACATAGTTTTACAGTTTTAATAAATTCCAATTTCGAGATATTTTGAATTATAATTTAAGAAAATCTCAAAATCGAGATTAGAATTAAAATTCAAAAAATGTCAAAATCCAGATTTTCGTCTGATGGCCAGAACAGCTGTTTATTGATGGATGTGCACTCGGAAACAGAAATGCGTACGCTGAACACAGGAATTCGCTCGCACCAAACTTTTGGCAAGTTTTTTTGTTGGATGTGACGTTTTCACACAGGTAGGAAACATTAGATAAACGGCGTCGTATCATGCCGATAACATATAGCGAACGCGGCGATATCACTGAGCTTCAGATCAGCTGTACAGACAACCGTATCGTGGGGATAGCTGCACTTGGCATTAAGGTACACATTCTCAAGACACTTTCTCCAGATGCGGCTAACGATGTGTACAAAGTTCATTATACTGTTCACCAAATTTGACAGACACAAAGTATAGGTTGAACTTTTTACACACACAGCTTGTTAAGTTCGCTTTAGGGCACTGGATTTAGCGCCTAGGTAGCTTGAATTAGAAACTGAAGCGTGTTGTTGCGTGGCCATGTCTTCAAGCATCCGAGACCTGACTACGTGGCTCGATGCGACAGGTTTGTAATGCCAGTTGCGCTGCGAGAGTTGTTCCGTGCTCGTGGCTCGATCAATACATTTGCCGTAATATGATGACAGGTGTCTCAACACTTTGGGCCTGACGTACTGTACATCCATAGGTGAACCATTGGACCTCATTTCGCAACAATCTGTTGTTATGCAACTTGCAACCTTCGACTCGCCCGCCAGACTCCAGACTGCGACGCCGATCCAGGCGCCGCGCCTTCACCAAGCGAAGACTGGATAGGAAGGAACTGAGGAAGCGATTTCAGCCAACAATTGACTCAGTACAAGAACAAGACAGGGTGTTCTTGTGGCATTTGACAGTCGAAACAAGCTCCGGTAAAAAGTTGAGTTTGTATTCTGACTGACAGTAGTGGGGAATGATCCGTTATAACCCTTATCGGACCGATCGCCGCCGGATCCCGTCCGTGACCCACTACCCGAACGCGCCCGTGATCAGCTACTGAGTCATGGTCGAAGTCGGTCCGTGACCCACTACCCAGACATGTCCGTGACCCACTAGGTCATGACCCACTAGAACATCTCCAACATGTTCGAGCTCGACCCTATAGCCCATGACCTAAGACATCGATGACCATTGACCAACATATACTATGTTAACATGTGCATGTGTTAACTTGTGTGTTGTTTTTTCGCCCGGCCTCAGCCGGGCGAACCCCTACGAGAGCTTATCGTGCGTGCGTGCGTCCGTCCGTCCGTCCGTCCGTCCGTTCGTTACGCTCTCAGATCTCGGCGTTGGAACGTCGTAGGAAGGAGATCTTGGGCTTTATGGATAGCTCTCGACTTACTGGTAATGTTGCTAAGAGACTTCGAAATTCAAAAGTTTGAATTTCGCGAGTTACAGTAACCCGAAGGTTCACACTGAAAACGGCTCTAACTCGCTCGTCTTACGTCGTAGAGCGGCGCGCGATAGGTCAACTAAAAGGTCTCGACGTGCGCTTTCGTTTGGCATTAAAAGTTTTCTTAATTACGCAAACACGCAACACGAAAAGCGACATTATCGCGTTTTTAACGCAGAAATCGCTGTAACTCGCTCAGCGTGCATCGTACGGAGACGATCTTGTGTTGGTTGGATAGCTCTTGACTCACTGATCATTTGTTCTTCTATTGGTCGAAACTCAAAAGTTTGAATTTCGGGAGCTACAGTAACCCAAAGGTTTAAAACGCAAAACTTATCTAACTCTCTCGTCTTCCGTCATAGAGAGACGATCTTGAGTTCGTTGAATAGGTTTCGGCACGCTGATAATTCCGTTAAGAAGAGTCGAAATTCAAAAGTTTGAATTGCGCGCGCTACAGTAACTGGAAGGTCCAAAACGCAAAACGGCTCTAACACGCTCGTCTTACGTTGTAGGGCGGCGTGCGATAGGTCAACTAAAAGGTCTCGACGTGCTATTTCACTTGGCGTAGAAATTTTGTTAATTACGGAAACACGCACCACGAAAAGCGACATTCTCGCGTTTTTAGCATAGAAATCGCTCTAACAAACTCAGCGTGCGCCGTAGAGAGACGATCTTGAGTTGCTGGATAGCTCTTGACTCACTGATCATTTGTTCTTCTATTGGTCGAAACTCAAAAGTTTGAATATCGCGAGCTACAGTAACCCAAAGGTTCAAACAGCAAATCAGCCCTAACTCGCTCGTCTTACGTTGTAGAGCGGCATTCGTTCGACCGTTTGAAAGCTTACGTTGACACAGTTATTGAACGGTCATTCCTAAAGAAATACTTTTGTTTTTTAAATCCTTGTCTTACGAACAACTTTGTCTGCTAAAAAAATTAATCCCGGGCGATCCCAATGTTGCCTTGCAACAACCGCTCAGAAATGCGTGTGTCTTGCTCAAAAAATTAATCCCGGGCGATCCCAATGTTGCCCTGCAAGAACCGCTCAGAAAGCAGCGTGTCAGAAGTAGCGCATGAATAGTGGACTCCGGGCGGGCGCGCGTCATATCGGAAAGGCTTCGAAATACTTTACAAAAGTATCCACTCTTTTACTCTTCCACTTTAAAATACTCACAAACCACTCTGTATTAATAAAACAACTCAACTTTTTTAAAACAGCTTGTTAACCGTTTCGAGCCACACAAATTGTTCCTGCATCTAGTGCCTTTCACTCTTCACGCGTTGGATAAACGTCCAAATATCGCAGCGTTGCCGCGGCCGCTGTCCCCCCCATGAAAGCCGAGGGATGGATGAATGACCAACAGTCGCCAATAGCACAGCGTTGCGGCCGCTGTCCCTCTATGTGAGGAGAGGGATGGATGAGTGGAGAAAGACGCCTACAGGGCAGCACTACCACAGTCGTCCACTGTATAAGGAATGAGCGGCCAGCAGTCCCCTCCTACATAGCGCCGGGGTAGGGGGTAGGATTGAAGGTTTATTGGCCCTATCCAAAAGAACAGAAAAACGACTGCGCGCATACACACTGGGCGGCGCAA
>JASAMZ010010280.1:0-35611 GCA_030248115.1 Linhomoeus sp. GSCO2_2
TGTCAATAACCGCAGGTTGGCAATCGAGCTCGAACTGGAAAGCTCGGATTTTGTCGTCTTTCGAAAGAGGGGCGAACCTAAAGCAAAATTGCAATTGGTCGACGCCCACTTCAACGCCAGCTACGTTGTGGTCCCTAAACCTACTCCGGCCATCAGAGATAACTACAAGGCTGGATTCAAACGTGCGTGCAAATTCCTCCCAAATTTAGCATTAACGCTAGATTTATCCCTCTCTCTTTAGACTATGAAATCCTACAGTATCAGGCGCCAAAGGGCCAGCTGCAGACCTCTTCTGGGCAGATGACGCTGCAAAACTTTCCAGAAAGGGTTGTAATCTTCTTCAGCGACGCCGACCGAGACGATCAGGTTGTCGCTCTTACGCTCCATCTGGATGTGTAGGTACTAGATCCACCAGTGGTGTCCATTCAGATTGCCAACCCGTACAATTTTGAACTCCACGACGCGGAAGACGTCCAACTGCAGCTGAACGAGCACTTCTATAGAGTAAAGGTGGAGAGTGACACTCGCAAGAACACAGAGTTGTACTCGACTCTCGCCAGAGTGTTGGGACCTCAGAAGAAGAAGGGTGGTTTCCTGATAAGCAGGGACATGCTCTCGCAGGGATACGGATTTATCGCGGTAGGACTCTCCCGGTTTGACCCTCACTAGTCGGGTTATAAATCACATAATTCAGATCGATTGTTCGAGAAGCTCAAACTTTGACGAGCATACGATCGACACGACGGCTGTGAAAGAGAACTGCGTCGCCAGTCTTACCATAACTCACTCTAAGAAGATCGATAAGGACTTCAACGTCAACGTTCTATTCCTCTCGAATGGAATCTTGAACGTTTCCAGCGCGAACGGATTGAGTATCGAGCGCGTCTAATATTATGACAGTTAAGCTTGGTTCACACCTGCGTGAAGTAATGAAATAAGGATCTGCAATAAGATGTTGAAATATTTCAACTTCTTATTGCAGGCTCTTGTTGCAGATGCAGTTGATTTATACATGCTAATTCAGATAGGTGTGAACACTCTGAAATAACCAATACTAGCGGCCTGGGCGCGCGCCTTCGGCGCGCGCAAAGAAAAGCCCTGCGCGGGCTCGCTTCGCTCGCCCGCTCCAGGCTTTTCGTCTCGCTCGGCGCTGCGCGCCTCGCTCGACAGCCGCCGCCTGACCATTACTCTGTTTTACATTGATATGTAAGAAACTAAAAAATTTGAATTTTCTCACTACCGTACACTTCTATGCGTCTATACTGCGCTCGTGCAGTCTTGCTCCGTTGCCCTATCTGGCTGTCATATCAGCTTGCTTGCGCGCCTTGCCAAGCAGGCTCCACCGTCTTGAGCAAAATTCAAAAATTTTAATTTTCTCACTTACAGTACACCGCAAGGCGTCGCGGCCGGGTGCGTGACGTTGTACATTGCCCACCCTACACACCCAGGATACCAACCGTCTTGCCCGCCCGTCCAAACAGGCCCCACTGTCTAGAGCGAAATTCAAAAATTTGAATTTTCTCACTTACAGTACACCGCAGCGCGTCGTGGCCGGGTGCGTGAAGTTGCACATTGCCCACCTTACACACCCAGGATACCAACCGCTTTGGCCGCCCTTCCAAACAGGCTCCACTGTCTAGAGCGAAATTCAAAAATTTGAATTTTCTCGCCTACAGTAGCCTTTTCCGCGTAACGGATCAGTTTCGGCAGATCAGTGGGCCCACCCCAGGGTAGCGCCCCATAGGTCGCCAGGGTATACGGGCCCAGTCGGGCGGGATGATTGGGGGAAACGGAATCACAGACAGACAGACAGACAGACAGACTCACAACCGGGGATTAAGGGGGAGGAAAGATTCTTATTCTTACTTCACGCGGTAAGAAGACCTTACTGCAGACAGGTGTGAGCCAGGCTTTGGCTACACAGGTAGATGCCTAGGGTACAAGGTGGATAGACAGGCATAAAGGTAGCCAGCAACCAAGTAGGAGATATATGTAGGTATCCTAGGTAGGTAGGTAGGTACTGTAAGTAGGTACCCTAACTAGGTAGGCACCCACCCTAAGTAGGTAGATACATAGGTAATGGAGGTAGGTAGGTACGTAGGTAGGTACATAGGCACATGGGAATATGTTGTTAACTCGCGACAAAACGATAAAAGTCGGTGGTTGGATTCGAACCCGCGCTATTGATATCGGGTACTCATTAACTAATCTGTGCCAGGTACTGTAGGTAAGCGAGAAACGGTAGGTAGGCACGTTAGGTATATAGGTAGGTAGGCGGTCGTTGTTGGCGTCATTTCAATTGAATTGTTACTAGACTCCGCGTTCAATTTATAAAATTTATGATTGTTAACGACGCATAACAGTACATAATAGGGAGGTAGTAGTAGGAAGATACATGGTGATTTGAGTGAGTAACTGTAATTGACCTTTGCATGACGTCGCACATCGCGAGCGACAAACTTTCCGACAGCACGCACGTAACAATAGAGCGAACGCACTCCTACGCCTTCTTGCGCACGACTATTACACAGGCGACGGCTATGGAAACGCTGAGCGGCGGTGAGACGACGCTTTGTTTATGTACTCGCGGTGCCCAATAAAATTGGTATTGCGCGACCGCGGTGCGCGCGCGTGCGGCGTGACGTAAGGGGTGCCGAATAAAGTGGGTATTGCGCGGTACCAAATACGTTTGGCAAGGCCTGGCGTCACCAGTGCCAACTAAAGTTGCACGCATTTGTATAAAAGGCGCGCAGCACACACTCGATGGCGTACACGTGGTGAGCAACGGTACTAAATGTCGATCACTAGTTTGCACTTTGTGTCAGCCGTCATCTCCAGCTTCGCGCCTAGCTTCAGCTCGTTGTAAGCTATGCGCTTCCCCGTTCTTCGATCCACTACGGAGATCGTCGTATCACCCTTGCTTTCGATTGTGAGGGTAGTGGTTTGCAAGTTGTTGTACAGATTCCTGAATAAGCTTACGAGATTGCGTGGTTAACAATAAACTTCGTACACTCGCCTACCGCTCTTCTAATATTTCTGAGAGATGGCTGGCGTATACTCCTTCCATAGTCTTGCCTCCGGCGCTCACTCTTCTGGTGGTGATCTGGATGTACTGTACTTGAGAAGGTTGAGCCGTTCAGAGAGACAAGCTTCCGCACACCTTAGGCCCCTTGTCTAGTGTGTTTTCGACGGGGACCATAAGAACGTCGGCGTAGACGATGAATCGGCCCAGTCGTTCTCTCGGAATGAGACTGGGTAGGGTGTTCTCACGCGGCAGGTAGGGCCACTCCGGTAGTCGATGCTCGCACACCTCCTTTGGAGCCTCCAACACGAGTCTTCCACATGACTCGCGAGCCCTCAGATAATATGGACACAGTTCTTTGTTGTTCTTCTTCGGTCCGCGACCACCCTTCTTACATCTGAATCGGCTCTGACAAAAGCTGAGGCATTTGAACCGACAAACCATCTAAACAAACTTGAAATAGCGGATTCCAGAGTTTCTCGCACTAGTTGTTCGAACGCTCCAAATGGCACAAATTTGTGGCAACAGAGCCGGCATCACTTCACCCATGTAGGAACCATCGAAACGATTGTATTTACGCATTGGCTTTTCAGCCATCTCCAGTTGTTGGTGATGAGAACTGACTCGAAATTGGTCGGCGCTGACAATTTATGCAATGATTTCGAACTTTTTCGCTGCAGAAAACCATCATATTGCGAAATAATTTACGAAACAGTTTCATTGGCACCTGCCAGAAATGTGCACGTGACTTTTTGCGCACCCCGAATATCAAGCTAGATGACGTTCACTCGATCACCGTCTTCGACGAGAAGGACACCGAAGTGCTGAGCATCAACCCCCTGAACCAGCACTCTTGCATGGTCATCTACAGGCCAGTGGCCGCGGTGGCCGGCAGCGCCGTCTCGACGTGCATGAGCGTGGCCGTCTGGACCACGATGAGCGCCCGCCACATCTTGTACAAGGCCATTTCCTCTATCCCGCCAGAGGACCTCTTCTACGCCGACACGTGAGTGATCTGCAGTGGGTTGGTGTTGCGATGCAACGATTCATGGGCTACATTTCAGGGATTCGGTGATATTCAAGAGGAGAACTGCAGAGCCGCTCCATATTCCCCTGGGAGACCATTTGGGTAGGTTGTACTCGGTTGGCTGCGTTGCGATGATGACCCATCAATCTCAATGCACTTGGCAGGCGATTGGACCAGGGAGGACCCCTGCGAGAAGGGGCGCATTCTAACATGGAGCTGCGGCGGACCCAAGACCTACTGTATCACTTGGCGCCATCACAGAACTGGGGAAATCCATTCACTGGTACTATAGCCTTGGTTAGCTAAGAGGTGTGCCTCCTCAATATGATGTATTTCTACTGCAGATCAAGGCGAAGGGCATTCGCCTGTGGAACTCGGAAACGTGCCCCATCAACGCCGACACCATAACGGACCTGGTGACCAGCGGAGACAGCTCAGTCAGCCTGCGGGTGGACCAGAAAGGGCAGCTGACCAGGCAGATCGAGACGCTGCGCATCTTCCAGCGCGACATGGTCAAGAAGTTGTCCCTGACGCACGCGCACAAGCGACATTTTTACAACGATCCCACCGGCGATCATGCGATCGATTCGCTGCCTATTGGTTATATAGCTGATTAGTTTGTGATGCGTCATTTATCGCTTTTTACGCGAAAAGTACTGTGATACAATGTAAAAAGTATTGTCGCAATATTTGCATTTGGCGGCATACCGTAATCCGCCCATACCTACCCTCTAGGTCGATTGGGCGTTCGCGTATACTTTGCGTGCAAAACCGCCCATACCTACACAAACGGAGGGGAGGGAGCGACGCGGGACGGGGCGGAAATTCTAGTATACTTTGCACGTTAACCGCCCATCCCTACACACTCGACTCGGGACCGCCCATACCTACCCTCCCCCTTTTCCATACTACACCGATTCCAACACACTCTAGCTCAGAGGACCGACAAACATTACTGGGCCTACTGCAGACAAGATGGGCAAGTTCTTCAGGAGTCGAAGAGATATCTCAGTGATAGTGAGCATGTTTCTCAAGCCAAAGATGGAGGTGGGTGTAGCTTCACTCATGTTGGCACCGCGTTTCTAAACGGCGCCCAGCTATGTAGGTATACTGTATTAGATGGTTGGATTGTACAGTAAGCCATGCCATTGAAAAGGTCAACTACTGGTTTGTTGAACAATTGTCAAACGGCCGCAGCTTTGACAGATGCGCACGTTTGCACTTTTAGAAATTCTTGTAAAAGTACAAAACTACAGGGTGGCACGGTCTTCTCATTGAACTGGCTGGGACCCTACCCGGCTCGTCGTCCCGTCCCGAAAGACCTGGTTTTAAGGCAGGAGTTGGCCTTCAAAATTAGTCATCCAACCGGCACAAATTATGGCTCCAATAAGACCGTTAACTTGGGATGTGTCGCATATTATTAGCAAATATACATATGTACTGTATGTATAAGTTAGGTCATTTCTCCAAATTTGCAACATTTTGCGCTGAAAAACTTCTAAAATGTTCAAACTTAGTTCTTGTGTTGTCAAAGCTCGCTTTCAACTAAAAGTTTGCGTTTGACGACAAAGTGCCTGGTATGCGACGAGTCCTCCGGTCTTCGAGGCAGCGAAGTGGGACAGTTTCCTTCCGTGGAGGCTCTCGAAATCGTCTGGCAATTTGCCCAGCGAGGGGACTGTCACAACCATTGTACTAACGGTGGGTTTTGGGCACGAACCAGACTTGTTTAATGCGCAAGTGTAGCCTGGAGGGAGTTTTCCACTCAAAGAATTAGGAGAGCTACCCATCTGACAAGAGGAATACCGTAAAGTGCCGAATAGTTTCGGGCGAAACTATTGTTTCAATGTATCTCTCAGGGGGGAAACTAAATTGGAGCCCCAAAACTATTATGAGACCTAAAGCTATTATTTCAACCCCTCATTTACTGACAAAATGTAGAAGGAATGCCAAAGACAACTACAATACCAAGAGAAATAGCACCCAAAACATAACCAAATGCAAAGTTTCTGTTGAATAATCTTGACTTGGCTGCGCTAATGCAAAATGACATTATAGTTCATCTATTTCTGCACCTCAGCAATGCCTTACATGCAAAACGACACTTTGGAGGGGAAACTATTTGGAGACCTGAAACTATTAAATCGATGTGCCTCTCAGAGGCGAAACTAATTGGAGACACGAAACTATGTATTTGGAGAGCGAAACTAATCGGCATTTTACGGTATGCTGTCGTATGCGAAATACAAGCGTGCACAATTTTGCACTTTTGCAGGCCACTAAGGATCAGCTTCTGATGCAGTTCGAGTCCAAGCCGGGAGACCCAAGCAGCAACTGCACTACCCGGCAGGCTGACATTCCGGGAAGCCCAATGGCCATGAAACTGACCCAGCTTCCAGACGACCAGGGGCCGGTTGCACACCCCTCCGTTAAGTTAAAGTTGACTTTAACTTTGGACTTGACTGCCCGATCAAACTTAACGTGCGTTGCACACTGCTCCGTTGAGTTAATGGGGCGATCAGCGTTAACTGGGTCAGTTAAGTTTTCGTGTGAAAACTTAAAGTAGCCTAGGAGGTACTTTAAATGCCACGTTAAGTCAATCAATATGCCAGAATTTGCTTGCAGCGCCAAATCGCTAGCTTGGAAATGGCGCACCATGAAGAGGGAAGAAAAGAGATGACTCTGAGGGTATTGTAGCTTGCATTCTCAGTCGTCTTTTAGTGCCACTCACCGTACCTACGTACCAATATGTAGCTAGCGAATCCAGGGGGAGAGGTTCAGCATTCCCCCTCCCCTTGCATTGCATGTCAAACCTACCTACATACTTGCCCATACTTACCGTAAACACTTCAATAAGCGAACAGCAGTATTTCAATCACCCCTCTAGTGCGCGCCTATTGGATAGGGGGTGGGCGTTCGTTAGAGGTGTTATGGTGTTCTCCTCCCAAGAAATTATCCGGTAGCACGTCTAAAGTTAATTATTGCCAGAGCTGCAAATCCGTTAATACCGCCAGTCTCCTCATACTTTCAAACAGCGCGCTATTTGACGACCATGGAACAGAAAAGACCAATATCGGCACATGATTTACTTGCGTTTTAACCACTTATTCCAAATCGACATCGTTTGTTTTTCTGCAGATCCCGAAACCTTTAACAGCCAGATCCTGTATTTGCATACATAGCACGATCGAGTGGGGGTATGTGTCTCGGGATCTGGTGATTTTCGGAATCTGCAGAAAAAGAAACGATGTCGATTTGGAATAAGTGGCTAACATCTCGGTCGCCAATTCGATACCCAACTGCTTTGGCTTTTAACAACAAAGGTTTGACTTTGCGTTTTGCAACGTGTGTAGACGTTAGAATAACTGTAGGTGTTTTGACTGTAGAACATCAAAAGTGAAACGTGCCTCTTAAATTATACTTGAGCCCTCTTGCATTATTTTACTTCCAAGAATGCGATTCAGTGACCAGCTATGATTGTCAGAGTAACGGCACATGAAAAGTTGAATCATCTCTTGCGCAAGCAAGTTCTTCTTGCTAAATTAACAAAGTTATAAAATAGAAACCAGCTTAGTGATTAAAACGTAGAAATTATGTGAGTGGTCGTGATTACAGTGCATAACACATCTATTCCGCTGCAGACGGCAGTTAGAACTCAACTTAATTGGGCAGTTAATCGGGCGATCCACTGATGGCCTGATTAAAATGCGGTGTGCAACGCAAGCTCAATTAACTTTAATCGACCAATCAGTAAGTTAATCGGGCAATTACTCAGTCGGGCGATTAACTACTTAAACGGGCAGTTAACTTTAACGCCAACTTTAACTTAATGGAGGGGTGTGCAACCGGCCCCAGATGATTCACTCGCTGCTTCTGGGGTCGGATCGGGAGGGCAACGACCCCTTTGAAGGCACCGTCGAGTGGATCGGCTTTGGGACGAGCAAATACGGCGACCTTGTGTGCTATACGATGTAGATTGGATGGAGATTGAAATGGCCTGAGTTTGAATTTACGGATAAACGTACGACATGTTGTGGTATTCCACCTAAGTGCTAGCGCCAGTCCTCGCAAGCGGTTGCCGCTTTCGCCATTTGCGGGGTCAAGTGAACAAAGATGTTTTGTATTTTGAGACGAGCGCATCGGGGAATGTTTATGATCTGCCCACGTCACGTATAAAGCGAGTGTTTGACGAATTTTTGCCAACCTGCAGTGTTCGTTGCTCTTATCACGTTTGCGACCCAATTAGCGCGTCCGAAGATGAAGCAACTTGCTCCCTTTCTGCTGATCGCGTCACTAGTTGCGGCCGAAATCGACGGGCAAAGTGCCAACCGTAGCAGAAGTCTCTTGGAAAACGGTGTGACTAGAAATAATGTCACGCGCAGTAACCGACCGCTGAGGAAACGCGGTGCTACCGTCGGTCATACACTGGTGCGGTCCAAGATTGACCTGTCGAAGTCTGTTGGTTTGCCAACTGCAAGTGCATGAATTTTATATTTTCGATGACTTGACGACGTGTCATTGTGAGCATGAATTCTAGGGGGCCTAAATCGATCAATGGAACGGAGGTAGACAGAATGGACAGACTATTGAAAGAAGAGTGGGGCTTGTCGATAGCCCTGAGACTGATTCTCAAGCCCAATACAACGGTACGTTTTGTTGTTCTAGAGTGCACTACACTACAGTTGCATTTGCAAAGTGAAGTAACTCAAAGCTCTCTCCCTCTTCAATCGTCCTGCGAAAACCATCCCGCGCAGATAGGTAAATAAGCAAACTGAAATTAGGGTATACCACTTCTAGTAGGTACAAAGGTACATAGTAGCTCAAAATGAAACACTCCTGTCCTTGTCCAAAATGCGCATTAACGCCTCTCAGAAATGCAATGAAAGTCGCATTGACAAGATTGCCCGCTTTGCCATAGTTATTTGGATGACGCCTTTCAGGGTGGAACAGTCCTGTCGCTCAACCGCCTGGGGTCAAACTCCACTGGCGAATGTTACTCGACTGCTGATGGCCTCTGCTACAGCGAGCAGTTGGCGTTTCTTATTCGGCCAATCAGCGACGACCCTGACACCAACAGTAGTAGGGTTCGACTCGTGCTGTCAGTTTTGACGTCTAATGGACCAGCATCCTTTGACACCGAGTCTGGTGGTCCTATGCCCAGTAATGGAATCGAGACGATGGTGATCGTGACGGTGGGTGAATTTTAAAGTGTTGGTTTTACAGTAGCTTCAATTGTACTGTACATACCCCTAAGTCTATAGCTAAGCAACACCCACGAGACTAGTCACAATCACCAATAATAGCGTACTGCACCTTTTGTGATATTGTTACCGTCTCCCTACAATGTCAACTCTACTTGACATTTGCAGGCCACGAAGGAGGAATTGAAAATAGCATTTGACAAGGACCCCGTCTTTGTGTCAGTTCCTGGAGAGAACCAGTGCACCACCGTCCGACAACTGATGGCTCCTACCAATACGACACTGTTGCCTGAAGCGCAAATGGGTCACCGCGTGGTCATCCTTGGATCCAAGATGGACGGGAGCGATCCCTTCAATGGCACTGTCCAATGGATCGGATATGGCGACAGCAACTTTGGGGACATCATGTGCCTAACGATGACATAAATGCACATACAGTACCTATGTATGTATTTGTTGTTAAACAGTTGGGTGCGATCACGTTTGTTTGTGAGAGCGGTACAACGTTTGGCGACTCTAAGCGTTTGGTAAGCCTAAGTGTGCAAATTCTTCATGAAATACATACCATTCGACCCTATCAAAACGACACCAACAAAAGATTGGCTCGACGACACCCTTTGCCATCTAGGGGCGCACGCGCGCCGCGACTGTGTCATCATGGTAGACTGTTATGGGCAGCTGATCAGCTGTTGCTGCGTTGAGGAGTCGGCATTCTCGTCGCGGCAGCGTTACAGCTGACCAGGTCGCCCTAGGCCGCATTATGACATGTATGGGCGAGCGGCACTCACGGACGGTTCTACTGTACACCACGGGAGGCGACGCTTACGTAGCGACGGCTGCAGGCTGAGGGAGGGAGCAACGCGTATTCGGCGCGCGCTTCTATCGAGCACGGATGCTCCAAGCATAAAACTCCTTCTTATACTCGATCTTCCAGGTGCAGCATAGTCAGCGCGGGTGGGCGCACTGATTTGGAAGGCATTGAGAAATTCTTAGGATTGTCTGAAAGTACATAGGGGAGGGGGGGGGGGGATACGTTACGGCTCATACCTATATCTGAATACGTCATTATTTCGCCGCCCCCCAGGGCGGCGAGTATATATACGGACGCTAATGTCTGTTCGTGTGTGTGTCTGTCTGTCTGTCTGTCTGTCTGTGTGTGTCACAAAACTAGACATGACGGTTAGTGCCACCCGATGGAGTCGAATGCGCTGAGTAACGTGTCGATGTTCGTTTCTGTTGCTAATTTCGCTATTTCGAGATATTTACAATTAAAATACGAAAATGTCAAAAATGACACTTTTATTTACAAGTCGTATCGAAAAAGTTTTTGCTGAAATGGAAAGGGCATAAGACGCGATGAATTTGTGACATAGTTTCGGATTTTGGAATTCACCAAATTAGGGATATTTTCAAGGTTTTTGTCAAAATTCCCAAATTTTGACAAATTCAAACAGCTTCAATTTCAAAACTTCTTTGCACCGATGTATCGAGCATAGTCCGCCAAGTATTTAGCAAATAGTTTCAGCGAATATAATTAACGAAATTTGGGATATTTTTAAGGATTTTGTTAAAATCCACAAATTTCGACAATTTCAAACAGCTTCAATTTCAAAATTTCTTTTCACGGATGTGTCGAGCATAGTCTGCCAAGTATTTATCAAATAGTTTCAGATTTTATAATGAACGAAATTAGGGATATTTTCAAGGTTTTTGTCAAAATTCCCCAATTTTGACAAATTCAAGCAGCTTAAATTTCAAAACTTCTTTGCACCGATGTATCGAGCATAGTCCGCCAAGTATTTAGCAAATAGTTTCAGCGAATATAATTAACGAAATTTGGGATATTTTTAAGGATTTTGTTAAAATCCACAAATTTCGACAATTTCAAACAGCTTCAATTTCAAAACTTCTTTTCACGGATGTGTCGAGCATAGTCTGCCAAGTATTTATCAAATAGTTTCAGATTTTATAATTAGCGAAATAAGGGATATTTTCAAGGTTTTTGTCAAAAATTCCCAAATTTCGACAATTTCAAACAGCTTAAATTTCAAAATTTCTTTTCACGGATGTGTCGAGCATAGTCTGTCAAGTACCGGGTTTTTCCGAAAAAGCGCCCCGGGGCGCTAATTAAGTTTTGGCACTTCTGACGAGAGCAAACTGAAACCAAATAAGCGCCCCGGGGCGGTTAATTGGAAAGCCAAATCGAATACCTTTTCAGCAGTACCATACACTGCATAGCTGATACTCAACAGAAGTACGTAATCGGTAAATACTGGTATGCAAAATCATATTTTACTGGTATTTAATGCATAATTATTAGAAATCTGTTGCAAAATGGAGAATTCAGGTTCAAATCAACCCCTCAGACCCTCATTTTCTAGATGAACTGTTAACGCAAGGAAGCAAAATGCACATTTTGTTTGAAGAATCTTTTCCCCAAATAAGCGCCCCGGGGCGCTTATTTGGAAAGGCATCCCAAATACGCGCCCCGGGGGCGCTTGTTTGGGGGGGGCGCTTTTTCGGAAAAACCCGGTAATTAGCAAATAGTTCTAGATTTTATAATTAAAGAATTTAGGTATATTTTCAAGGTTTTTGTCAGAATTTCCAAATTTTGACAATTTCAAGCAGCTTAAATTTCAACATATCTTTGTGTGGATGCATCGAGCACTAAGCCCAAAAGAATAGGGCGTCGTCCCATTTATACCCTTTTCAATGGGGCGTCGTCCCATTTATACCCTTTTCAATAGGGCGTCGTCTCATTTAGATGCTTTTATTGCACTGTGTGCCTGCGGCGAATTTCTCTGATCCATTTATGGATCAGTTGCCACTATTATAAGCGCAAAGTGTGCCTGCGACGAATCTTCTGATCCATATGTGGATCAGGTACCACAAACAAATCCAAGACCAATTGCGGCTATACCCCACCAGATTGTCGACTAAATGTCTAGCGGCACTTCACTATCCAGTGCACATTATCCCGCACACGCTCTCAAGTTTACACTGATGCCAACGTGGTGCCACAGTTTTTAGACAAAGCTTGTTATTTCATCATTTGCTTGTTTATTCACTTGGCATGTTTGTATAAGGTATTCATTATTTGTGTATTTACTAATTTGTCATAGGGCTACCGTGACGTCTGTGATGAGATGTCAGGCCACCCAAGACCGAGAAGCACTGTTTTAGAGAACGACGGATTGCTTATTCAACACCAATTGTTGCTCGTTAGGTATGCCATAGTTATTTTAGGCTGTCAGGAGCGGTAATCACCCTGGGGAAGTCGTATTGCTTAGTTGGGTCTTTCTCTCCGTCCATCTTTCATCATGTGTTGGACTTGTCTGCTGACGTTGTCTTTTGCAGCGACAGTTGTGCTGACAAGCGCGCTGACGACGACGACGCTCAGTCATAACCAGCGCTTGGAGCAGTTTCTCCAAGGCGCCATCCAAACAGGCGCAGGCGCCCGCCCAGTCTACGTAAACCAGTCTTTGAAAGAAATGTTGCTAGGGTCGGAAACCGGAAGAAGCAGCGTAATAGGTGGCAAAATCGTTGGAAGGCTGGATCTGTCAAGGTTGGAACATGTAAGTTTGTAGGTACGCATGCTGAATGGTGCGTCGAAAGTGTGTCACACTTTTGAGAGCGCAAACCAATTGCGGAGGGTTTCTCAAAGTGAATAGAGTGCCATACGGTGCCCTTTTCAGTGGCCCGAAGAACATCACTGGAGCTCAAGCAGATGAAATGGGCAAGCTCTTCAGAACTGAGAGAAACATCTCAATCGTTGTGAGAATGTTTCTCAAGCCAAAGATGAAGGTACCACATACGAGCCGCACCCGCCGCCCAACCGCCGACACGCACGCGCACGCACGCACGCACGCACGCACGCACGCACGCACGCACGCACGCACGCACGCACGCACGCACGCACGCACGCACGCACGCACGCACGCACGCACGCACGCACGCACGCACGCACGCACGCACGCACGCACGCACGCACGCACGCACGCACGCACGCACGCACGCACGCACGCACGCACGCACGCACGCACGCACGCACGCACGCACGCACGCACGCACGCACGCACGCACGCACGCACGCACGCACGCACGCACGCACGCGCGCACGCGCGCGCGCACGCACGCACGCCACAACGTTGTGTAGCGCAACTCCGATGCTTAGAAGCTGCACGCGTCTGCCCTCATTATAAGTCATAATTCATTTGAACTACAGGGAGGGACGGTCTTCTCGTTGAACTGGCTGGGACCCAATCTGCCTCGTCCCGTCCCTGTGGACCTACTTATGAGGCAGGAGCTGGCCTTCAAAATCCAACATCCAACCGGCACAAACTCCGACTCCAATACGACCGTTGGCTTGGGATGTGTCGCATATTATGCATGCCCGGATCCAATGAAAGCCAGGGTACCTTGGCTTTCGCTAGGACTAGTTACCACATAGGGGGAGATCGCAGGCCAGAGCGTAAGCAAAGCATTATGTACTAGAAGTAGAACATACGTAGGCCTGAACAAGAGAAGATCGTAGGCCTGACCCTCAGCATAGCATACTGGGTAGGAGAGCGTACCGGTAGTCTTGAGCTAATCTTTTGATACGTAGGAGTATCTTCAATGGATCTCCAAGCGTACTGACGAATTTTCTCGCAGAGCACCTTTTCCAACAGATCCTTAAACTTGCTACGGATTCTCAATTTCTGAATGGATCCCAAAAATTTCGATTGGATCTCTAAAGTGTAGAACAGAGCCGTCTCTGTTTATTTCATGCAAAAGTGCCTAAAAGCAGAAAGATGAATATGTTCCAGGTGTGAAGCATGTAAAAGCAAGAGTATTAAACGATATTCCTCTGGTGTAGCAAATGCGGAGCTTCGCGCCGCCCACCAATTTGTAAGAGAAATATTAGTAGATTAGGTACCGGCATTAATTGAGGGAAAGCATTCTCGACCAAAATTATCCACTCAAAGCTGCGCAAAGGTCACAACGACACACTCTGATATGCCGAATAATTGTCGCGTGTCGTTGTGACTTTTGCGCAGCTTTGTGTGAATAATTGTAGTCGAAAATGCTTTCCCTCAATTACTCAACTGGTCCGTAGACGAGGAAGGGTCTGCACTGGTGTGTCACTTTTAGAGGTCACTGGTATGTCACTGACAGGTCACTGGTAGCTTGGACTTATTATTGATTGTGCTTATGCTTATTAGAGACGTATTTGGGGGAAGTAAGACAATTTTGGGGGAAGGGTGCAGGGGCTCCAGAACAGGGAGGCACTTAGATGCAGCACTGTAAGCGCACAACCGTGGGTGGGGACAACAATAGAAGGCGACTCGACAAGATGCTGATGGGCGTTAGAGCGTGATCTGGAGGAGAAGGAGAAGGAGAAGACGGAGAAGAACACCCCCCCCCCCGCCCGTGGGACAAGAAAGACAAGAATCCTTTTTGCGCCTGTAACTTTCGCTGCACTGCGCCGATTTACACCCAATTTGGAATTTAATCTATTTATCATAAGGCCCTTTAGTGTGCCAAATTTCATCCAATTCCGTTTAGTACCGCCTGAGAAATGAATATCGTGATTAATGGAAAAGGTGCGCCCATGATTGTTTCGCCACGCCCCAGCGCGGTTCGTGTATTATTCACAAGGATGACGCAGTCCGTTCGGGAGCTTGTCACTCGAATGCTTGAATGGCGTTCTGGTATGCGACGCGTCTCCCGCTCTTCGTGGCCGTGAGGGGCGACAAGTCGACTAAGTTTGGACTCCCCACAACGTCCGGTATTCTGCCGAGCGACGGGATCGTCACAACTATAATGCTGACGGTCGGTTTTGCGCCCGAACTAACATAAGCGCAAGCGGACCTGGATTGAAAGAGAACCCTTGCGCGATTGGCAATGCAAATTTCCTGCGGATTTTGAAGCAATAGACAGACAGTGGTGCGGCGGGCGCTTCTCTCTTTGTAAACGTTCTCCTTTGGAACGCCCCCCCCCCCCCCCCACCCTCCTCCAAGCCGTTCATCTGAGAGGGAGGAACACTTTTTAGTCATATTCGCCGTAGGCATGTGTGTATTTTGCGCCGCCTTATAGGCGACCGAGGAGATGCTACTACTTGCCATCGAGAGCAACCCGGGACGCCTATTCGGCCGCAAAAACGACTGCATTCGCAACGGCCTCCTCCCACCAAGTCCGGCGGCCATGGAATTGACGCGGCTTGACGGCGACAAAATGATTCACTCGCTGCTCGTGGGCTCAGCTTTGAACCCCAACGCAAGGGACCCCTTCGAAGGCACCGTCACCCATATCGGCTATGGGACCAGCAAGCTCGCCGAGATCATGTGCTACACGATTCAAAAGACCCCCTGATATGAATTGAAATCGCCTGTGGCCGTTTTGGAATGGGACTATAATGGTACTTGTGAACGTATTCGGGCAAGACGGTGTTAAACGCAAAAGAATGAAGCGTATCATTTTGTTAAACTTGACTAAGCAGCCCAATGGACATGCGCACCGCAATCGGAAAGTGAGATATTAGATGCTTGATTCTTTGTCTGTAGCATAGCCGGCGCGGGTGGAAAGAAAACGCCAGGATGAACGCATGAAGCCACAATACTTCACTACACGCTATGTTTCCAAATGGAGCAATTTCCAAATGTTTCCAATGGGCACAAGAATGCATAGTTTGCCGATTTCAAACGACACTCAGCACGGCGGTCAGAATGCGTCTCTTCTCCCCAACTTCTGCCACTTTGGAGTCCATTCCTTTACTCCAGCAGGCAAGTTGGGCCCAGTCGCCACTGACTTCCTTCACAAGAATTTCCCCATTGGAGCTGTGATCTATCACGAAGTTTTTCAGGCGCTCGAAGCAGGCGAAGTCGCCGATGACAACCGATCCGGATGAGTGCGTCCCGTGCACCATTGAGAAACCGCTGAACATAATCGTCGTCGTCGTCGTCGTCGTCGTCGTCGTCGTCGTCGTCGTCGTCGTCGTCGTCGTCGTCGTCGTCGTCGTCGTCGTCGTCGTCGTCGTCGTCGTCGTCGTCGTCGTCGTCGTCGTCGTCGTCGTCGTCGTCGTCGTCGTCGTCGTGGTCGTTGTCGTCGTTGTAGTCGTCGTCGTAGTCGTCGACGCCGTCGTAGTCGTCGTCGTCGTCGTCGTCGTAGTCGTCGTCGTCGTCGTCGTCGTCGTCGCCGCCGTCGTCGTCGTCGTCGTCGTCGTCGTCGTCGCCGCTGCTGCTGTTGTTGTTGTCGTTGTTGTTGTTGTTGTTGTTGTTGTTGTTGTTGTTGTTGTTGTTGTTGTTGTTGTTGTTGTTGTTGTTGTTGTTGTTGTTGTTGTTGTTGTTGTTGTTGTTGTTGTTGTTGTTGTTGTTGTTGTTGTTGTTGTTGTTGTTGTTGTTGTTGTTGTTGTTGTTGTTGTTGTTGTTGTTGTTGTTGTTGTTGTTGTTGTTGTTGTTGTTGTTGTTGTTGTTGTTGTTGTTGTTGTTGCTGTTGTTGTTGTTGTTGTTGTTGTTGTTGTTGTTGTTGTTGTTGTTGTTGTTGTCGTCGTCGTCGTCGTCGTCGTCGTCGTCGTCGTCGTCGTCGCCGTCGTCGTCGTCGTCGTCGTCGTCACTCCTCTGCTGATAGCGCACCTTCTACAGTTGTTCTCAGGGTTTGGGGTGCCATAGTCCCAGTGTCCACTGCCAAATCTCGCCACATTAACGATCTTCTTGTACAGCTTGAAACCGATCTCTCCAAATGTGCCAATCGCGTACTCCCCAACGGGTGTCTTCTTCTTGTCACTTTTGAAGATTCCCAGCACTTCTGGAGTCTCAGTAGCGCAACTGATGTTTCTGAATCACATTGCATTGTCGTCGTCTATCTCACAGCAGGAACAGCAGAATAAAGCCATTTCTTTTACCCGCAGCCCACATTGTTGCCGGCTCTGTCGTAGACGCACTCAACTGGTGGTAGGTCTGAAGATGCATACTACAACTCTGTAGTCAGTTACGGTGTTGCAATCGTTTGAGAGGTGCAAGTATGCACACTCAGATCCACCCACCATCCCTCATTCTTTGAGGGCGCACGCAGCACTCTACCAATTCGTCTTGCCCAGGGCACAGTCCCCCCTCATAGAACCCTTGACGACACGACAGGTCCTTTCTCTGACACTGGCCCCCAACCGACTCGCAAGAATCCTCATTCACTGGTACGCAGCAGCGCACCGCTTTCGGCTGGCTGCGACACTCATCTGAAATTGTTGGGTGTCAACGCGCGTCTAGCCGTTGCGTGATTTGCTTTCATGGCAAATGTGGCGCGTGGCGTGATTTCCCACGCAACACGCACCTCCTTTGAGAGAGTTGCCGTAGCAGCGGCTCTCCAGTTCACAGCGCCCCCTGTAGTCTGTCCAGCAATGTTCCTCCATTGGCAGCGGGACGATTTCCTCGTTCGGCTTTCGGTCGCGGTCGCACCTGATTAGACTCTGAGCATTGTCCTTTGACTAGATTGAGGGTAGACTTCGGCAATGCCAAAGTGATACTAACCTAGGTTTCGCGTCAGGATTAGGCAAGTGAGCGACGTCGTTCGCCATGGTTGCATCACACTGGCACACTCGCTGTTCACAGACGTTGTTCTCGGCCTCTGAAAGGTGTAGTTGCGGAGAACCATGGTTTCCCAAACATCGCCATACACTCACCGTCGCATTCGACCCTTCCGCTGACCCTCTTCCACGCGTACCAGTCGAGGTAGGGGTTGCACTGCCTCTTCACCATCCTGTAGCACATGTCGTGCTTGAAACAACTCCAGTCAATGGCGTCCATCGGAAGGCCACCGCCCCCTTTCCCGCACCAACAGCCGTAGCCGTTGAAATTGAGTAGGCAGTCTCTTCCGGTTGTGTACTCGAGCATGCGGCAGAATTGGAAGAGGTTCTGAGAAGCGCACACAAACACAATGTGCATAAAGGACGCTCGTTGTGCTGTGTAGTGTGTTGCGCTGGGGTGCGTATTGTGTTACGCAGTATGTGGTGTGTATTGTAGCGTGGCGTGGCGTAGCGTAACGTAGCGTAGCGTAGTGTAACGGAGGGATCACGTAGTGTTGAATATGTACTGTGCACGGCGTCGTGCATTGCCTCGCAACACGCTGTTGGATTTATGCAAAACTCACCGCCTTGCAGAGAGGTCCAATCGAACAGAAAGCGGCAGAAAGGAACAACAGTGCTTTCATCGCTTCGTTTAGTCTATTCTAGCTCCTTTGCGAGTATGTTGTTGATTTGTTGCAGATTGTAGATTTGTCGTCTTGGCGGAAGTGAACGACACGAAAGTACAGAGCAGAGCAGACCAAGGCTAATGCAGCAGCTCGTAAGTGTGTCTGGCTGGACAGACGTGCGTGCCTAGCCTACCAAAGATGGGCAAAGGGGTGACAAACGTTGTCAATTAATGCAACCCTGGAATCTGACTCCACCACGCAACACGCATCCCAAATCCAGACCAACACGCATCACCGTGACCCAAATTGGCTTCATGTCCTATAAATTCCTATAGAAATAACCATTTCAAAGAGAAATTTGTAGCAACATGAAAACAGAATTGGAAAATTTTGCCTGCGGCACTTAAAAATATCAAAAACTTCTTACTGTCACGCATAAAAGTACCAATTCTTCAGTTTTGGCACTAAAGTTGCACACGACACGCATTGATGAAGTCGGAGCTTGTCGGGACTGAGTTATGGACCTTACCTTGCCCATCTATGGTGCCTACCTACGGCATGTCTAGTAGTACACGACGCCCGCCATTGAAGCGTCACTATCCGCAAGCGTCGAGTTGCTCTATCGGCCTTCAGGTATTAATTTATGCGCTGCTAACTTATAGCAACATAACTCGTGTACTTCACGCTGAATGAATTCTGCCGAAAGTGGTTTCAACCTAAAGCTGTTGTATGGGCGGTTGCATATCTGAATGATTGTCCAACTATGATAAAGCGGTTGAGCTACATACATAGGCGCTTGTAAACGGCAACCACGCATGTATAACTCAGTGTGTACCTGCCTACATACCTGGTATACTTCCTTTGCAACTTGCGCCGACAACTGGGTTACGTGGGGGAGAGGGGGCAGCACCGCTGCTGCTCGTTGCGTCTTGCGTGTGCGCACCCACAAGCTTGAAAGCTCTTGGATGACGACCTCATGCATAGACGATGCGTTGGTAGAAGAAACGAATGACACTGCCTGACACATTTGTCGCGAATGAGCGCTATGTACTGCGACACGTCGACGTTGCTTTCTGCCATAGTTTGCAGTGCTCGTCGCGACTGTGCTCACAGGAGTGATAGGCGTTCTGTGCATCTTGATTCAAGGTTCCAGCTGCTGCGCTGCCTTCGAGATGTTCCACCTCTCACACACCACGACTACTGCGCCTAAAGTCTACGCAATCACTGTGTCGCTCTGTTCACGTCATGTAGAGACCTCTTCGCATGTTGAAGGGGGCCGCCAGCAGGTAGCGACGGTGACCTCTGGCGGACGAGCCTCGAACCATACTCATTCCTGAAGAGTGGTCAATGTGAGGCACTGTCAACACACAGAATTTGTCTCCCGCTTCCTCCCTCTTTTCCTCCCCCCCCCCCCCCCCCCCCCCCCCCACGGCGACCTCGCTCCCTCCCTCCCTCACTGTCCCAACCATTACACTGACTACGGCAAAGAAGGGAAGCCAATCGACAAACCATTCATCAAGCCTCGTTTCTCTGGTCTGCTAGCTTGCTTGAGCATTGCAGGCGCTATGAGGTCGCCAAACTCGGATTGCACAACCACAGGCTCAGCGGCCTCCTCCTGTTTGCTAGCGGGTGCAGCCGTAGTCAGGTAGGTAGCGGTGGCGACAAGAACGATATACGCGGACAGGGACCCCATCTGCAGATTTCATTATAATTATAGAAGTATAATATGCCAGATGTGCCACTCGACAGCAGGGATGACCATGGAAACACATTGAGTCTCAGTTTCAGGTTCAGTATAATCTCACAATTCAGTTTCAGTATCAGTTCCAGTTTCAGTAAGAAATTCTTTTGAGTGTCAGTTTCAGTTATTGAAACTGAGTTTCAGCAATTTCGTCATCAGCAACAGATAATCAACTTAAGATGCCCCTACGACATTCATCAAATACTGGAATTCCAGGTGGAACTAGGTAGTTTCAGTAGTAGGTACCTGCTGAAGCTAGTTTCAATGTGCACGACTACAGAAATGCTTTTGCTTAGTTTCAGTTTCAGTTTCAGCTAAATATGGCTGGCCATTCTAGTTTCAATACAGTTTCAGCTTCAGTATACTTAATTGAAACTGAAACTGTCCCTGTTCGATAGCAAACAGTCAAAAAACCTCACCTCTACCGTCTTCCCCTTCCACTGACCAAACTCAAAGCAAGATGCTTAGTTCTTCAAGTGAGGCGAATGCGCAAGAGAAAGGCGGCGGGCGCTAAAAAGCGACGGGCAATTAGCAAATAGCGCGCATTTCTGTTAAACCGCTTTGGCGCTTGCCCCAAGGCGATCCGCCTGCGACAGGCGTCAAACGAAGGTTCTAGTTAATAGGTAGCGCGCTCCACTGAATAATACACAATGCCCGGAGCAAAGCGCATGCCCGGTTAATGGACTAAAGACTTGTGAACGAATGGAACGGTTACGGTAGGATAATTCAGTCCATTTTAGCGCGCACGTCAACCGTCAGGAATATCATGAATGAATCCCCTCGTGTTTACGTGATCACAAGATGATAGGACGAGGCCTTTGATCCCGATCCAGCTTTGGTCTCCATTCGGAAAATTGGGTGTGCGTAGGTTCGCAACAACATGGCGACAGACGCGTTACAAGATCATTGGTATACTGTAGTAATCGAAAAGTTGTCGTGTGTTGTTCTGTGTGGTTATTTATGCAAGGGTGGGAGGTGGAGCCAGGATGAATTTCCCACAAGAGTGTTGACGTAGCAGGTGTAATGGTGTCCTATTGACTAACATCAACCAAAGTGCACTCTGCCAGTCCCGTCCGTTACGTTACGTTACCCACCCAGTAGGGAAACGCCCGAGGGTGCGAAGGAGGGAAAGGAAGCATCTGCTCGCTACTGCTCTAAATGGGGGGGGGGGGGGGGGGGGGGGGGGGGGGGGGCAAACACGGAGGTAGGAATGGCATCCACCCACACACTACATTGACTACAGTATGTTATGTTTTCAATGCGCTCGATCGATCGCATTCGTCGCATCGGTTCATTTGGACGCTCGGCCTCAGATGACGTTCAGAATCGGCTCGAAAATCTCTTCGTCGGCCCTAAGTCCGAAGATGAAGTCCACGTGGTTGGATTGGGCGAAGCGAAAGTTGCCCGCCAGATGCTGAATGCGCGGAATATTCTCCTGAAAGACAACGCATTTCCGTGTAGAGAGTCCGTGCAGAGTACTCTTTGCGTGCTCGCGACGCGGTGGAGGGAAGCCGGTGTGGCGTCGCAACGTCAGTGTCACAGCATCAAGCTGCAGCACGCTGTATCAAGCACACTTTGAGAACTCTGTCCAAATTTCACATTTGCAAATCTAGAGCGTAGGAAGGCAGATGTGAACCAACCAAGACGTCTTGCAGAGTGGCCAGTTCATCGATGTCTCCATAGAATAGGTACACTGGCACTGGGACGTTCTCCAGCTCATACTCAGGTGGGTGGATCTGAAGAGATGAATAGTAGTCCGCATTTCCGTTGAATGCAGAATGAAAGAGGTTTTGTAAGGGCTGTGTCACTGAGGTGGTAACTCACTGATCCATAGTGGTAAATGTTCGAGAAGAAGCCGTAGTTGTATTTCTGGAACTTGCCGCTTCTGATCATCTGGAATGAGGTATTGAAGACCTTTGTTTGCTTGCGTGTAGTTTTCCTGCTTTATTACCTGCCCGAAATGGACAATGGTTCTTGATGAGGTGCCGGCTGGATTGTGTGCCAGATAGACGGGAATCCTAGTCTAAACAGCACGTATGGTGCATGCTTGCGTATTTACACACAATTGTACACGTCATATTTAATCAGCTGTTGCACCCACGCTGTTCGTCTGGTAGCCATCCGTTCCCATGATTAGAAACATGATGTTCTCGCAGAGAGGATTGGTGAATTCTTCTCCACAAACGTATTCGGCCAGTGCGTTTTGAACCCTCTCTGGTATGTTGAACTCCTTCACCCCGAAGATGTCGAACAGGAGCTGAAGTGCGTACTGCATATTGTAGGACGACACACATTAGATGCATAGCATGTGTCTACTGACGGCAGTATCCATACTTCAGCAGCCAACCTCTATTGTGTTGGTGAAATGAGCCAGAAAGTGAAAACCGCCTCTGACGTGGCCAACTGTGATGACAGGGGCCAGTGCAAAGATGTTGCTGATCTAGAAAGTGTAGTCATGCAATTTTCTGTGGCTCTCAACTTGCCATGCCTGTCTGCCAACTTTCTGATCACAGAAATCTGGATCGTCAGAACACTTGGCGAACACCGTCACTGTCCCCATGGAGTGTCCCATGTAGTTCAGCTTCTCCTGGCCTGTGTGCTGCAGCACGTAGTTGATCTGGGCTGGCAGGTCGAACTCTGCCATCTGGTCCCAGCTGAAGTACAGACTTGAAGTTTTGTTTGTCAGAAAAGTCTGCGAAGTTGGCCATGACTAGGCACCTGAAATCCCAGAAGTCGTCATCGTCCGGATCGTAGTCCACGTGCCTACGACTGTACACGTTGCCTCGGAAGTTGCCCATCCAGACGTCGAACCCGGCGTCGGCGAAGATGAAAGCTGCAATGAATATTTTCCTTCTTTTTTCGCCCGGCCTCAGCCGGGCGAACCCCTACGAGAGCTTATCGTGCGTGCGTGCGTCCGTCCGTCCGTCCGTTCGTTCGTTCGTTCGTTCGTCACGCTCTCATATCTCGGCGTTGGAACGTCGTAGGAAGGAGATCTTGGGCTTTATGGATAGGTCTCGACTTACTGGTAATGTTGCTAAGAGACTTCGAAATTCAAAAGTTTGAAATGCGCGCGCTACAGTAACCCGAAGGTTCAAACTGAAAACGGCTATTACTCGCTCGTCTTACGTCGTAGAGCGGCGTGCGATAGGTCAACTAAAAGGTCTCGACGTGTTCTTTCGTTTGGCATTAAAACTTTTGTTAATTACGCAAACACGCAACACGAAAAGCGACATTCTCGCGTTTTTAACGCAGAAATCGCTCTAACTCGCTCAGCGTGCGTCGTACGGAGACGATCTTGGGTTGGTTGGATAGCTCTCGACTCACTGATCATTTGTTCTTCTATTGGTCGAAACTCAAAAGTTTGAATTTCGGGAGCTACAGTAACCCAAAGGTTTAAAACGCAAAACTTATCTAACTCGCTCGTCTTCCGTCATAGAGAGACGATTTTGGGTTCGTTGAATAGGTTTCGGCACACTGATAATTCCGTTAAGAGAAGTCGAAATTCAAAAGTTTGAATTGCGCGCGCTGCAGTAACCCGAAACTCCAAAACGCAAAACGGCTCTAACACGCTCGTCTTACGTCGTAGAGCGGCGTGCGATAGGTCAACTAAAAGGTCTCGACGTGCTCTTTCGTTTGGCATTAAAAATTTTGTTAATTACGCAAACACGCACCGCGAAAAGCGACATTCTTGCGTTTTTAGCATAGGAATCGCTCTAACTCGCTCAGCGTGCGTCGTAGAGAGACCATCTTGAGTTGCTGGATAGCTCTTGACTCACTGATCATTTGTTCTTCTATTGGTCGAAACTCAAACGTTTGAATATCGCAAACTACAGTAACCCAAAGGTTCAAACAGCAAATGGGCCCTAACTCGCTCGTCTTACCTTGTAGAGCGGCATTCGCTCGACCGTTTGAAAGCTTACGTTGAGGCAGTAGTTGAACGGTCATTCCTAAAGAAATACTGTTGTTTTTTCGCTCGGCCTCAGCCGAGCGAACCCTATCAAGAGCTCGGCGTGCGTACGTACGTACGTACGTACGTGCGTACGTACGTCACGCTCGCTTCGGGCTTAATAACTCGCTCGTCTGACGTCGTAGGGTGGAGTTTGAGACATCGTCGAGTAGCCTGAGGACTCCTCTCGCCATCTGAGTGTTCAAAACTGAAATAAGTTTTCAAACTCGCGAGCTACAGTATCCCAAAGTGGGGTCCATTTTAAGACAAAAGTTGACCGAAGCTAGTCAAATTGCATATCAAAGTGAAGCGCTCGAGCTCCTGAGTACGAATCCGAAAACAAAAAGTTTCAAAAGTTTAATCAGAGAGCTACAGTAACCAAAACGCGTCGAAAACTGGAAACGACACGCTTGCTTCGGGCTTAATAACTCGCTTGTCTGACGTCGCTGGGTTGAGGTCGACACATCGACGGGTAGCTCTCGGACTACTCTCGCGAACTGTGACGTCGAAATAATAACAAGTTTTAAAAATTGCGCGCTACAGTATCCTGAAGTAATGTCCGCAAAAAGTCAAAACTTCATAGAACCTAGTCGAATCGCATATCAAAATGAAGCGCTCGACCTCGTGAGCAAGAATCCGACAACAAAATGTTTCAAAACGTCAATGAGAGGGCTACAGTAACCAAAACGCGATGAAAACTGCAGATTTTGGTTTGTTATATCTTGGCACTCGTGCGTTGCAGAGCGGCGGTCTTGACATCGCTGAAGAGCTCACTGCAAGCCAACATCAAATCATGCTCACAATTAACCTGTAGTTTTGCGTTAGATTCTAGTGTCTTTTTTAATTTAGTCTGAAAAGATGATTTTCTTGGTGTAAAGAATTAAACCCGAGCGATACCAATGTTGCGTAGCAAGACCACTCCAAAAAGTGTAGTCGTGAGGAGAGTCTAAGGCGCTGCACGAAACCGGAAAGGGCCTTGCTACAATCTCAGTGAAAATTCAAAGCTCAAAGCCACTCCGCTTTTTAAAAGAGACTTGTTTTAAACCCTTGTCTTACGAACAACTTTGTCTGCAAAAATAATTAATCCCGGGCGATCCCAATGTTGCCCTGCAACAACCGCTCAGAAATGCGTGTGTCTTGCTCAAAAAATAATCCCGGGCGATCCCAATGTTGCCCTGCAAGAACCTCTCAGAAAGGAGCGTGTCAGAAGTAGCGCATGAATAGTGGACTCCGGGCGGGCGCACATCATATCGGAAAGGCTTCGAAATACTTTACAAAAGTATCCACTCTTTTACTCTTCCACTTTAAAACACTCACAAACCACTCTGTATTAATAAAACAACTCAACTTTTTTAAAACAGCTTTTTCATTTCGCTTGTCACTCTGACGTCCGAGTCTTACACCTGGGGACTGGTATGGCAGGTTCAGGGTCCAACTGCTGCTTGAGGACAGCAGGCCGTGCTGCATGAAGACAACAGGCCTGTCGGTCCTTTGATTGGTGAAACCGTTGACCCCATACGGGATCCTGTGCAGCGTCAGGAGGAAGCCGTCTTCTGTTTGCACCTCGTGTTCTTCGACGGGGTAGCCCCAGCGACGGATGACGCCAGGCTAAACACTTCTGCTGTCAAATTGCTGAAGCCTGTATTGCGATGGCAACAGTGTTTCGGAAGGCTGCACCACATGCACCATTGCTGTGTCTTCTCTGCAAGCGTCTTTTCGTTTGAGGTATAATGCGCTTTGCAACTCGGTACTGTGGGTATCTTGTTAACGGTATATTGGTTCTGCTGTATAGACAGTAGACACTTACGATGTCTAGATGGAGCTCTGGGTCGCGAATGGATATGTCTTCGGGCAGGCTGGGATCCACTGAAACGGTTGTCGCGAGGCACAGCGTCACTAGCAGACTCTGTGTGATGCGCGCCATTTCTTGTCTCTTCTTCTTACTGCAAGCGCTCCCTCCTCCCAGTGAAACTGCCGTTCTGTCGGTCTTGCAAATGGTATGCGACAAGCTAAGCGCCTTATCAGCTAACTTCTTTCCAACATTTTTTTCGCTCGGCCTCAGCCGAGCGAACCCTATCAAGAGCTCGGCGTGCGTGCGTGCGTACGTGCGTACGTGCGTACGTCACGCTCGCTTCGGGCTTAATAACTCGCTCGTCCGACGTCGTAGGATGGAGTTTATGACACCGCCGGGTAGCCTGCGGACTCCTCTCGCCATCTGAGTGGTCAAAACTGAAATAAGTTTTCAAACTCGCGCGCTACAGTATCCCAAAGTGGGGTCCATTTTCAAACAAAAGTTGTCCGAACCTAGTCAAATCGACTGTCGATGTGTAATTGGCATGACTGCACAACAGAGTTTTAAGCGAGCTTTCGACCCTCGTTCGGGGCCGTCATCAGGCACTGAAACAGCAATGACGTATACGATATATCACGTCAGTCACAACGCGCGCGCGCCACCTAAGCAACTACACTCGAATGGCTGAAGCTGCCTAAGTGGTTCAGTCAGTTGTTATCGCCTGGCTTGGGAGCGCAGGCAAGCGACGCGTCACAGTCTGCCAAATCTGATTGAGGTTTCTGCCCCTATTTCTGTTGAGGGCAGATCTTGTGCCCAGATTGAAGTTCTCGATGCACCTAGCGCCCCCCTGAGCGATCAGGAGCGCTTCCTTCAGCTCTCTTAGCTCAGAGCCCTTCTCAGACGTCAGCACCTTGACTTGGTCGAAAGCCGGTTGATGGTCTGGCGCCTGGTGGTGGCAGAAGGCGCGCACGCCGCTGACCCAGTCACTGCAGTGCTCGCGCACACGCACATAGAGGGGCCTGTCCGTCTGACCAACGTAGAGCTGGCCACAGCTGCAATTCACACAGTAGACTACGTTCGGCCGCCTCTCTTCAGGGAGCACGTCTTTGTTGCTGCCCAGTTCGCTCTTCACGCTCCTGGTGCTGCGTGGGACAAAGCGGATGCCCACGGACCTGCCCACGCGCTGTAACTGACTAAACAGGCCTTCCACGAAGGGTAGGGACACCGTAGCCAGTGGACGCTCTTTGGTGGGAGGAGGCTCTCCGCTGTCGCGTTGCAGGATGGGCGCCATGGCCCGCTGAATCGTCCTGCCGGAGAAGCCATGCTCGGCAAAGAGGCGCCTGATGAAGTGCAGTTCATTATGCAGTAGATGGTCGGTGGAGCAGTGGCTACGCGCGCGATGCGTCAGGGCTTTGATGGCCGCCAGCTTGTGGGAGAAGTGATGGTAGGAGGCCATGGAAATGAAGCTGTGGCTGTTGCAGGGTTTGCGATACACCGAAGTGGTCGCAGTGGGCGTCGCGCGTTCGACCATCACATCCAAATACGGCAGGCGTCCATTTTGCTCCCTCTCCATGGTGAACTGGATGTCGGGGTGCTGAGAGTTGAAGAACTGGAAGAAATTCTCCAGCTCAGCGCTCCCATGCGGCCATACCAGGAAGCAGTCGTCCACATAGCGCGTGTAGAGTTTGGGCTTCAGAGGGGCTAACTCCAAAGCTCTCGACTCCAGCCAGCCCATAAAGAGGTCAGCGACCACTGGAGAGGGAGATTTGCCCATAGCCAGTCCCTGAGCTTGCCTCCAGATTCTCCCTTTGACGCTGACAAAGGTGTTGTTGAGGCAGAGGCGTAGCAGCCGACCGACCTCCTGTGCGCCAAGGGTTGTTGGCAGCCCTGTCGCTGTGGCCATCATGGTCTCAATCACCTGGCAGCTCTCCTCCACGGGGACTTTCGTGAAGAGAGAGACGACATCAAAGGAGGCTATGATGTCGCCCTCCTCCAGTTCAACCTCCTGCAGGCGACGCACAAAGTCATAGCTGTCACGCAGACTATGGGGTGGTCTGGGCAGCATCTGGATGACTTTGGTGAGATGGCGGCACAGCGGCGCTGACCTCTTTATGGGCTGGCTGGAGTCGAGAGCTTTGGAGTTAGCCCCTCTGAAGCCCAAACTCTACACGCGCTATGTGGACGACTGCTTCCTGGTATGGCCGCATGGGAGCGCTGAGCTGGAGAATTTCTTCCAGTTCTTCAACTCTCCGCACCCCGACATCCAGTTCACCATGGAGAGGGAGCAAAATGGACGCCTGCCGTATTTGGATGTGATGGTCGAACGCGCGACGCCCACTGCGACCACTTCGGTGTATCGCAAACCCTGCAACAGCCACAGCTTCATTTCCATGGCCTCCTACCATCACTTCTCCCACAAGCTGGCGGCCATCAAAGCCCTGACGCATCGCGCGCGTAGCCACTGCTCCACCGACCATCTACTGCATAATGAACTGCACTTCATCAGGCGCCTCTTTGCCGAGCATGGCTTCTCCGGCAGGACGATTCAGCGGGCCATGGCGCCCATCCTGCAACGCGACAGCGGAGAGCCTCCTCCCACCAAAGAGCGTCCACTGGCTACGGTGTCCCTACCCTTCGTGGAAGGCCTGTTTAGTCAGTTACAGCGCGTGGGCAGGTCCGTGGGCATCCGCTTTGTCCCACGCAGCACCAGGAGCGTGAAGAGCGAAGGGCAGCAACAAAGACGTGCTCCCTGAAGAGAGGCGGCCGAACGTAGTCTACTGTGTGAATTGCAGCTGTGGCCAGCTCTACGTTGGTCAGACGGACAGGCCCCTCTATGTGCGTGTGCGCGAGCACTGCAGTGACTGGGTCAGCGGCGTGCGCGCCTTCTGCCACCACCAGGCGCCAGACCATCAACCGGCTTTCGACCAAGTCAAGGTGCTGACGTCTGAGAAGGGCTCTGAGCTAAGAGAGCTGAAGGAAGCGCTCCTGATCGCTCAGGGGGGCGCTAGGTGCATCGAGAACTTCAATCTGGGCACAAGATCTGCCCTCAACAGAAATAGGGGCGTGATTATCGTATACGTCATTGCTGTTTCAGTGCCTGATGACGGCCCCGAACGAGGGTCGAAAGCTCGCTTAAAACTCTGTTGTGCAGTCATGCCAATTACACATCGACAGTCGTCAAACACACACTGCACATCTGGTGGATTCCTCCTGTCTAGTCAAATCGCATATCAAAGTGAAGCGCTCGAGCTCCTGAGCACGAATCCGACAACAAAAAGTTTCAAAAGTTTAAACAGAGAGCTACAGTAACGAAAACGCGTCGAAAACTGGAAACGACACGCTTACTTCGGGCTTAATAACTCGCTTGTCTGACGTCGCTGGGTTGAGTTCGACACATCGTCGGGTAGCCCTCGGACTACTCTCGCCATCTGAGTGTTCAAAACTGAAATAAGTTTTCAAACTCGCGCGCTACAGTATCCCAAAGTGGGGTCCATTTTAAGACGAAAGTTGACCGAAGCTAGTCAAATCGCCTATCAAAGTGAAGCGCTCGAGCTCCTGAGCACGAATCCGACAACAAAAATTTTCAAAAGTTTGAACAGAGACAGTGTCTTTTTTTAAATTTAGTCTGAAAAGACGATTTTCTTGGTGTAAAGAATTAAACCCGAGCGATACCAATGTTGCGTAGCAAGACCACTCCAAAAAGTGTAGTCGCGAGGAGAGTCAAAGACGCTGCACGAAACCGGAAAGGGCCTTGCTACAATCTCAGTAAAAATTCAAAGCTCAAAACCACTCCGCTTTTTAAAAGAGACTTGTTCGCTCGGCCTCAGCCGAGCGAACCCTATCAAGAGCTCTGCGTGGGTGCGTGCGTACGTCACGCTCGCTTCGGGCTTAATAACTCGCTCGTCCGACGTCGTAGGATGGAGTTTGAGACATCGGCGAGTAGCCCGCGGACTCCTCTAGCCACCTGAGTAGACAAACCAAAAATAAATTTTCAAACTCGCGCGCTACAGTATCCCAAAGTGGGGTACATTTTAAGACAAAAGTTGACCGAAGCTAGTCAAATCGCATATCAAAGTGAAGCGCTCGAGCTCCTGAGCACGAATCCGACAACAAAAAGTTTCAAAAGTTTAAACAGAGAGCTACAGTAACCAAAACGCATCGAAAACTGGAAACGACACGCTTGCTTCGGGTTTAATAACTCGCTTGTCTGACGTCGCTGGGTTGAGTTCGACACATCCACGGGTAGCCCTCTGACTACTCTCGCCATCTGAGTGTTCAAAACTGAAATAAGTTTTAAAACTCGCGCGCTACAGTATCCCAAAGTGGGGTCCGTTTTAAGACAAACGTTGACCGAAGCTAGTCAAATCGCATACATATCAAAGTAAAGCGCTCGAGCTCCTGAGCACGAATCCGGCAACAAACGTTTCACAAGTTTAAGCAGAAAGCCACAGTAACCAAAACGCGTCGAAAACTGGAAACGACACGCTTGCTTCGGGCTTAATAACTCGCTTGTCTGACGTCGCTGGGTTGAGCTCGACACATCGACGGGTAGCCCTCGGACTACTCTCGCGAACTGTGACGTCGAAATAATAACAAGTTTTAAAAATTGCGCGCTACAGTATCCCGAAGTAATGTCCGCGAAAAGTCAAAACTTTATCGAACCTAGTCGAATCGCATATCAAAATGAAGCGCTCGACCTCCTGAGCAAGAATCCGACAACAAAAAGTTTCAAAAGGTCAATGAGAGGGCCACATACAGTAACCAAAACGCGATGAAAACTGCAGATTTTGGTTTGTTATATCTTGGCACTCGTGCGTTGCAGAGCGGCGGTCTTGACATCGCTGAAGAGCTCACTGCAAGCCAACATCAAATCATGCTCACAATTAACCTGTAGTTTTGCGTTAGATTCCAGTGTCTGTTTCTAAATTTAGTCTGAAAAGATGATTTTCTTGGTATAAAGAATTAAACCCGAGCGATACCAATGTTGCGTAGCAAGACCACTCCAAAAAGTGTAGTCGCGAGGAGAGTCAAAGATGCTGCACGAAACCGAAAAGGGCCTTGCTACAATCTCAGTAAAAATTCAAAGCTCAAAACCACTCCGCTTTTTAAAAGAGACTTGTTGGACAGAACAGGTGCAAGCAGCGCGTATAAAGTTCTTCGAAGTGCTTTGGCGTGGGACATTGGGATCCAAGTCTGGTTGTGCGTATAATGGTAACATTACGCTGGTGATGGAGGCAGTAACAGCTGTGATAACAAGTCAGCGCCTTCTCTACAGGAAGCTAGCTATCACAGGGCACAGTATGGACTTTGACCTTGTGCAAAGATTGTGAAATTGTGTGCTTAACAAGCCAGCGCGCCTGCGAAACCAAGTAGACACTTAGTGTATTGAGGCTAAGCGTTTGTTAATCTCTGAAGGAATGCGCGTCGCAAATTCCATTACAACAGCATAATGTGCCAACCTAGACTTGTGTTTGCAGCATGGTTCTTGCAACATGTGGACACGCAAAAATGTTCTGAGGCGAAACTGATGACTTCTCTCTCATTATCTTGTTGAATCATCACAACTGAGGCGAAGTCAGTCGCCTTCATATGACGTTCAGAATCTCCTGATAAATTTCTTCATTTGCCCTGAGGCCAAAAATGAAGTCCAAGTGGTTGGACCTAGGTAGGCGGTGGTTTCCTTCGAGATGCTGGATGCGCGGTATACTTTCCTGAACAAATTTGAAGAGAAATTTGCATTAAGGTTCCTCTGTCAGCGTGTTCAGTGGTAGAGGGCTGCGCCTGGCTACTATGCATATTATCTACGTATTGTATGCAGTTTATGGAGTTGTGGTATGTAAGGTCCAGATTCTGCGCAATCCATCATCCATAAATATGTCATCGTCGTGGACCGCCTTTGCTTACTGCAATTACAGTAACTCACCAAAACGTCCTGGAGAGTCGCCAGCTCATCGATGTCGCTATAGAAGAGGTGTACCGGCACTGGAACGTTCTCCAGCTCATACTCTGGCGGACTGAGCTGAACAGACAAAGCAGGACTTTTGTCTGTTTGGTTGGCAAGAGCACTGAAATCAATTTTAGCCGTGTCCCCGATATTAACAGAATGTGACTGACCGATCCATAGTGGTAAAGGTTCGAGATAAAGTTCCCATAGTTGTACTTCTGGAACTTGCCACTCCGTATCATCTGAAGCGAGAATTACTCAAAATATTTATTTCAAGTTGTCTCTGTCATGTCATGTCTGTGTGTCCAACCTGGCCAAAGTGGACAATAGTTCTTGACGATGTACCAGCTGGGTGATGAGCCACATAGACGGGAATTCTGGTCTGGAATCGTCAGTTGTGCAATTATGGCACTAAAGCAAAGTGCTACACTGTCAGGAAACTTGAATGAAGCCCACTGCATTCGTTTGGTAGCCGTCCACTCCAACGATGAGATAGAGAACGTTCTCGCAGAGGGGGTTGGTGAACTCCTCTCCACAGACGTATCTGGCCAATGCGTTCTGAACCCTCTCTGGGATGTCAAACTCTTTCACCCCGAAGATGTTGAAGAGGAGCTGGAATGCTTGAAAATGAACTGAGTCACTACCACCGACACAATAAAATAGGATTTTGCCAATATCCAATTGCACACCTCGATTGCGCTGGTGAAGTGAGCCAGAAAGTGAAGCCCTCCAGTAATGTGCCCAACTGTAATGACTGGCGCCAAAGCAAAGATGTTGCTGATCTGAAACCTGTGGCACTGTTTAAGCAATTGCGTTAGTGAGTCTTTCGGAGTAGTGCACACCTTCTGGTCACAAAAGTTGGGATCCTCCGAACACTTGGCGAAGACTGTCAGAGTGCCCATGGAATGCCCAATGTAGTTCAACTTCTCCTGGCCCGTGTGCTGCAGCACATAGTTGATCTGTGCAGACAGGTCGTATTCAGCCATTTGGTCCCAGCTGAAGAAGTTTATTTTTATGACGACATGGTAGGCTGGTATGTATGTAGCTAAATTCTAAGATTTGCGCACTGTCACAAACCACCTGAACTTCCAAAAGTCCCTGTCATCTGGGGAGTACTCTCTGTGCCTTCGGCTATAGTCATTGCCCCTGAAGTTTCCCAGCCACACGTCGAAGCCAGCGTCGGCGAAGATGAAGCCTATCGTTGAACTACAGCTCTTATCACGTATGACAACTGCTACATGGAGTTTTATCACCTGGTGACTGATAGGGCAGGTTCATGACCCAGCTGGCGCTGGAGCACAGCAGGCAATGCTGCATGAAGACAACAGGTCTGTCGGTCTTCTGAGATGCTGGCTCATTAGCCCCAAAAGGAATTCTGTGCATCGTCAGGATGAAGCCATCCTCAGTTTTTACTTCATGCTCTTCAACAGGGTAGCCCCAGTGGCGAATCACCCCAGTCTAATAAATTTGAGTTGAAAGCTCTTGACATCAGTATCTATGTATAAGATACATATACCGCTTAGCGCTTACAGCATCCAAGTCAAGTTCCGGATCGCGAATTGAAATCTCTTGTGATGGGCTTGAGTCAATTGAAGTGGTAGACAGAAGCCACAGGGAGATGAGCAGAGTCAAGAAGGCAGCGGCCGCACGCGCCATTTTCTGCCTGAGTAAGTCGGTCTATGCTTCTAAGCTGAACGGTTTGCCACTGACAGGAAACTGTCCTCCCACACGCCAGCGAAAATGCAGCTTGCTCCAGAGTCCTTATCAGAAAAGCTTCTTACTTGCCCATTTTGAATACCTCAGTGCAAGCAGGCTGACATTTCTGTCATATGCTATCGAGAAGGTGTATGATGAGCTCGCAAATTCTCATCTGGTCTTGAGACGTGCTCAATCAAGGCTGACGTAGGCAAGACGACGAATTCGAATTCGAAGCGCACCACAAATGATTGGCCATTTAGTGTTACCTACGTTTACAATGATTGTGCAAACACTACATACTGCCCTATTGCTCTACTGTGGAAGGGGGACTGCTTGCACAGCAGGCAACGTTTGGGTTCCAATGCAATGACGCGCTGGCGAGTGTAACGTAATGAGAAATACGGATTTGTGAAAACGAGAAAGCCATCGACGCATGCTATCCATAATTTCTTTAATTACGAGACCAATTTAGCTTGGACGCTAAGTGCGCAGCCCGAGCATAGCGCAATATGCACTATGTATTGTACCAATGGCGCAAGCAAGAATTCCACTACTCACATCTGGCTACGTATTATCGATTTATCGAGCAAGCATACATACATAGTTTTGCTACACCCAGTGTCCTTTGTTGTGCTAGCTTTGTGTTCTCTTTGCGAACCAACAAGGCTAGTTGTTAAATAATGTACCTACATATAAGACTGGCTCGATAGACCCAGCGCGATTGACTAAGTTCATAAGCTCAAGTCGAACTTGGCATTCGTTATCACTGTAGGATTGTGGCCCAGGCACTATGCAAATACGTACATACAGCGACAGCGAATGCAACACACTGAGCAGCTGTTTGCACTGACAACCAGGGTGACCAATAGAAACTCATTTTAGTTTCAGTTTCAGTTTCAGTTAAAATTATGGTGTTGGCTGAGTTTCAGTTTCAGTTTCAGTTTCAGTTATGGAATCTGCGCGAGTTTCGATTCAGCAACTGAAACTGAGTTTCAGTTATTGAAGGTTCAGAAAGTCTCAACGAATTGCTCAAAATCATTCTTGTACAATAATATTTAGTGGACAAAGAAGCGATTTCTAAACTTGGGATGACATTCTTTCATATTTGGACCTAAATATGAATGAAACGTCTACATATGTAGAAAAATTCGGCTCGAATTGTATGAAAATCTGCTGAAATTCAGTAAAATTTGACATTAAATAACTGAGACTAAACTGTGAGTTTCAGTTTCAGTTTCAGTTATGAAATCCGCGCGAGTTTCGATTCAGTTACAGTTTCAGTTAACTGATTGTAACTGAAACTGAAACTAGTTTAAGTTTCTATTGGCCACCCTGCTGACAACCGCAGTAGCACTTAAGCACTCCCATCCCAGTCCATCCATCGCAGCGTTTCTGAACGCCAACGTTAATAAGCCGACAGCTAGACAGGTTCAGGGTCAACGTCGCTCTCCATCGGCCCATTCAAAACTGATAGCTCTTCCAAGTTCTGGCCTTCCTCTCTGGCACGAATCAGCACAGTTTTCTTTCGCACGAAACAAAACGTCGTCATAATCCACATTACGAGGGCGCCAAGGAGTATCCCAGCCAGAAATATGGTCAGATATATGTGTAACTCAGGCAGGCGAGAAGTGAGATAGTACGGAAGGTCGAGTGGCCGATTGGAAGGTCGTTCCACTGACTGTGCAGTGCTGGCCGCTGTGGCATTGGAAAGATCGTCGCAGCCTTCCTAAATGACGCCGCAATCTTTTAATGACGAAACAACAACTCACTGAAAACTTGACAGCTTCACTAGCGATCTAGCGTGACGATGCTGTCAAATCTTTCAGTTTTCTTTAAGTGATTGTACCAAAATGTTCCCTAATTTAGAGAGTTGTTGATTGATCTCAATTTTTTTTGCCAACCACGGTTATTGTTGCATATGCACTGGTTGAACCTTGCCTTAGTGATAAATTGACTGTAGTGGAGTTTGCCATGTGCAACCACAGCTAAAGGTCGTGTACCTAAATATAATTCATTACTCACCTCAAAGCAGCAGTTCAGGTATTCAATGGCAACTCTTGTGGCTAAGAAGCAATACG
>JASAMZ010010281.1:0-23921 GCA_030248115.1 Linhomoeus sp. GSCO2_2
GCAGTAAACTTTTTACACAGCAGTTTTTGGGCAGCTAGTTTTTGGGCAGCTAGTTTTTGGGCAGTAGATTTTGGGCAGCAAAGCCAAAGGCTAAAGACCCACGCAAATTTGAATTTCTCTCTCTGATTTCAACATCTCACGAAATTCTCTCTCAAAGGCTAAAGACGCGCGCAATTTTTGGCGCAAATTTAAATTCTGTACTCACCTCTCTCCTCCTCTGCTCTTCTCCTCTGCTGGGCCAACTCAGAGCTGGAGCAGTGAGTGAGGGCAGAAGCCACCCACCCACCACCAGAGCTATGAGAGACCCAAGCCATGGAGCCAACCCAAGCCATAATTCCCCATCATTTCCATCTTCCAAACCACAAAGAGACACTTTCTGACTTTTGCAGTTTACTAGAAAGAAAATTTGAAGAATGAGGTAGAAAGAGAAAACGCCTGCACACACACATTGTGAATATGCAAATTCGACGAGGAATAATAGGCGGGCACAGGTAAAGGCGCAACACGCAATGAAGTGCGGGCAATTTCAAAATGTGGAAAGGCGCGCAAACCGCGAGAAGGCGGCCAATTTCAAACCGCAGAAAGCCGCTCAAATTCAAACTGCGTTTAGGCGCGCAAATTCAAACCGCGGAAAGGCGCGCAACCGCGGAAAGGCAAATTCAAACGCCCATTTCTCGTGACTCCCTTGACGGAATCGCAACAATTAGGGGTTCTTTCGAACCGTGAAAACGAGACGAAGACGACGGCGGTGCTTGCGACAAGTTTTCTTCTGCGGTTTAGGCGCCGCAGGGCCTCAAAGTCAACGAAAAACGCTAAAGTCAATGCTCTGGGAGCATTGAACTCCATACAAAACAGTAAGCAGGGGTGGTTTAGGCGCTCCACGGCCTCAAAGTCAGTGCAAAACGTTAAAGTCAGTGCTCTGGCAGCATTGAACTCCATACAAAACAGTAAGCAGGGGTGCTGAAGCGACGCCCCACTGCACCATAGTCAATGCAAAACGCTAAAGTCAGTGCTCTGGCAGCATTGAACTCCATACAAAACAGTAAGCAGGGGTGCTGAAGCGACGCTCCACTGCACCATAGTCAATGCAAAACGCTAAAGTCAGTGCTCTGGCAGCATGAAATCGTTTTTAACGGGTGTTGTAGAGGGCAGATAGGCAAAATATTTCTGTTTCGAACAGCGACACAGACGGAGACGACAGCGCGATGCAATTCGGCGAGACAAACGGCGGAGGCGAGGAAGGCGGCGGTAAACGAAGCGATACGACGGCGGCACAAACGGCGAACGACAGGAAGGGCAGAGGCGGTCACACATCGTACCCGGCGCAGCACGGGCAGTCCAAGTGAGGATCATCGATCCAGTCTGGCTGCGGCTTGCCTTCTTCCCGGCACTTGGCATAGACGGCGTGGGCGGCACTCTTCTCATGGACGACAAAGTAGTGCTGCGAAATGAAGTCCAAGTCGCAGTCCTCGCACCGCCAGCGCCCCTCGGCCGTCATGACCGGTTTCAGTTTGCCCTCGACGAGTGACTTGGTCACGTAGTCGTAGTGGAGCTTCTCCGTGCACACATTCCAGCAGCCGTCTTCGCCCACCTCCTGAGGCTTCATCTCGCGAGAAGGCAAAATTTTTTTGGTTGTGCGGTGCCGGCGAAGGCTAGCAGGGTCACACACACCGCTCGTTTCTTTGGTCAGACCGTGTGCCCTTATCCGCTCGCCAAGTCTGTTTTTTGGGGTGCTTTTGCACCAGTGTTATGTTTCGCGTCGTAGGCGGCCCTATACGACGCGGCCTGTGGTATGCCACCCACTTGGGTACCGCCTAGGTGTTGGCCCCAACGCAGGACGTGGCTTGTAACGCAATCGGATTCCGTTGAGGGCCTGGTGCCGAAATTAATTTCTGAAATGAGTAGGATTTGATCTCAAATTTGGCCAATTCAATTGATTTAAAGTCTGGCACCTTACCGATCGCGCCGTACCACTGCCCCACAATATATTCTAATCCGGCCGCTTATATCGATCACAGCACGGTGATCTCTTCGTCGTACAGTATGTCCGGCCGCCGGAAGTAGAACAGGCTGATGTCTTTGAACTCTTGAGTGAATAGGCGATCAAACGGATCGTAGACAGCGTGAGGGCCGCCGCCGAATACGCCCAGCACATCCTCCATTGGGAAGCGCCCCTCGACGTAGCCAGCAAAGCGCCACATCACCAGTGAACGGTCGATTTCGCCTGAGGCGATTCTCGGCTTGAGGGTGTCGTAGGTTGCAATAGGGTCGACGGCGTAGAGATCCAAGTCGAATCGCAAGTCTGGCAGGGCCTCGTCTGCCACCCTGCAAAACGCAAGGCAGAACAGCTCTTCCGGTGAAATGACGAACATTTTGACTACTTGTTATTGTGTCGCTTCTGATATTTATGCATTTTCTCCCCCCCACCCCCCCCCCCCCCAAAAAAACCGATCACCGATCAGATCGCTGCTACCCGCGCGAAGTTTGTTTCATGACGCCCAGCGAAATCACTGAATTATATAATTCTTCACCATTTGACGGAAGATTCCGTCTGCGAACAGTCTATCGAAGCAATCGCCTTCACTGAACAGTATCACAATCACATCTTCGGCTTTCAGCCCTGACGTCTTCGCAATCTCGAGAGTTCGCTTCAACACCTTCCTTCGGCTTAGCTGACCCTCCAGAGCGTTGTAGCTGTGGTCACTGAAGCAACTGCATCCGATATACTCCTTCACCTTAGGGTTCTGTGACAGCACCTCTAGAGCGAAGGCTTGGCAGAAAGCCTCTTCGGCCCACTCCACTTTCTGCCGTTTTGACAACTTGCCACCCATTTTGATGCAGAATGATGCACCAGTCTGTCTATTTAAAGGCCAGAAACGAAGTGAATCACAGCCTGACGCCACGTCTTGTCGGAGAAGACTTCTTCAAAGACGTCGCAGGTGAAGAGAGCCAGTATCTCCTTCAATGGGTAGTCAGCAGCTATCAAGTTGGCAAAGTGGGCCAGCACCTTCTCTCTGTCGAGCTTGTATCGGTAAGTTCGCAAATGGAGCTCTCCAAATGGGACAGCCAACAATCTCTGCTTCGCTTCAGGATACGACGCAACGAGGACTTCTGCGACAGCCTGGCAGAACAGCCGCTCCATGTTGAGCTTCAAATCGAAGTTTGGGACAGCGCGACTTCACGACCGATGTCACAGACACCTGCGGAAGAAGCACGTCAACTACAACTCTAGTGGAAGTCTATTCTTCGAACCTTATATACCCCTCATTAGAGAGGTTCTCCAGAAGGGCGAAGTGGTGAAAAGCGATACTAAGAGTTATGTTCTTTCACTGTGTTTCTCTCGTGTGGTTGGTATTTCAAATCAAGGTCGAATGTGTGTCGCCGTACGCGTCGTTCTCAGCTACTCCAACACTGTGATCACTGCATTTCCGCACGTGAAATAAATCAAAACACGACACTCATCACCACCGGGCTATTGGCAAAATCGATATGCTTGGTATTCATCTCCGAGCTTTTCACACCTTCCGGTTTTTCTTCACCTTTCACAGCAGGGTTGTCCTCTGCTGAAGCACTTGCAGCCTTATCCTTGACTTCATCTGGGTGGCCAATATTAGGTACTCTCAGTTTAAGTGGTAAATGCGATGATGGCCGAGTTTGTGTTTCATCAGTTTCTACTATGTATGTACATTCTGCTTCAGGCAAAATTAACCTGCTGTTCTTCAGGTGTACCTGTGCGGATCTAATGGCATCCGTGCGGTTCTTCGGTACGGCCGCTAGAGAAGAGCTACAGTGGAGATCGACACATCAGCAGATTCCCCAGATGATTTCATGAAGATTGGTCTTTGTTGCGCGAAGATCGGATGAGTATTTCGGAAGTTATGCATGATTTCCCAGTTGAAAAGCTCCGCAAAATGTAAAATACGCATCGGCGCAATGCGAGTTTTCCAATTTTGACGAAATTTCAACACGTGATAGAGCTCGAAAAGACGAATCCAACAACGCAAGTTACCACATATCGCTACTATGCACCGTTCACGAGTTATGGCCTAAAGTTTGTCCTACTTCAACATAGGGGTCGTTGGAATGAATAAGCAGCGCAAACTTTGGCATGCCATAACTCGTGAACGGTGCATCGTAGCGCTACGCCGTAACTTGCGTTGGATGCGTCTTTTCGATCTCTATCACGTGTTGAAATTTCGTCAAATTCGGAAAACTCGCATTGCGCCGATGTGTATTTTACGTTTTGTGGATCTTTTCAACCGGGAAGTCGCGCGTAACTTCCGAAATACGTAACGGATCTTCGCGCAACAAGGCTCGATCTTCATGAAATCGTCTGGGGAATCTGCTGATGTGTCGATCTCCGCTGTAGCTCTTCTCTAGCGGCCGTACCGAAGAACCGCACGGATGACATTAGATCCGCACAGGTCCACCTGAAGAACAGCAGGTTAAGGACGCTGGCCGTGTTTCAGTTATGCCACCGTCCGAGTTTCAGCTTCACCAACTGAAACTGAGTTTCAATTGTGTCTGGAATGTCACAATACCATAGGATAGGTTGATTGATATTGTGGTTGGGTGTTTTAGTATTATGCGTATTTAGAAGTGATTTGTACACGCTGATTTAGCTTCTTAATGATTTGCGCCTAAATATGAACAAGATGTCGACTTTGAAAGTGAAGTTTGTTGGGAATTATGAAGTAGGTAGGCTACCTAAGTTGTAGCAAAATTTTGATGTCCAATAGCGTGAGTGAGTTCCAAACAGTGTTTTCAGTTTCAAGGTTCAGTTCAGATTAGCTGAAACTGAAACTCGCTTACGTTGCTAATGGCCTTCCTGCTCTCAAATGGATACATAGGAGCACATAGTACGTACAGAAGAACCAAAGATGTCTAGGCGGCCGCGCAGCGCAAGCATACTGTACGCACATTAGGTAAGCGCATCGCCCTCGAATCTAGACACACTGCTATGTACCTGGTCAGCGCGAAGGCTGGCCGCAGCGCATGAAGTGTGAACCGTTTTCTAGCTGCCTATCAGTCATAGGCATCGGGGTATGATGGGGGTGCCCTAACAAATTGCCATGGTAACAGTTGGGTCGCCGCGGTCTATAGGGCGCTTGCTCAACTTATATAGGTATGTAGATCGTTCGCACGACCAGTGCCACCTGCTCGCATTGCATTTTGTCCTTGGGTGCCAAGCGCCGCCTATGCTCAGGACTTGCTAGGGGCGAAAGTATAGCGATTAGCTAGCCGCCGTTCGGATTAACTTCCGGCTCCGAGTACCTCACTATATGATGCCGTGGCTAAGAACTTGAAGCCGTCACGGTTGACGGGTCAAAATGCCCTGAAGCCACGCACTCTGTCATTGAACCCATGATTTGCAAGATTTAAATTTGCGGCGACGAACACTTCTTGGTATCAAATTACCTATGTGTAGTGTGGCAAACTCTCTGTCTTTCGTTAACCCATTCTTCACTCTGTTTATAACTTTGAGTTTAAATTGACACGGTGTAGCGTTACCTACTGTTCGTTGGCCGACTCCCAACCACGACACGATTATCCTGTAGCGCGACACACACACAGACAAAGGCTCTAGTCGATTGACAAAGCTACTACCGTATGTAACAAACTGAAATCGTAGCGACACAATTACCGGTACACAGAGCGGCTCTACGAGACCAGCGAACGAATTGTAAGTAGCGGAGATGCATGCCAGGCGCGCGCAAGTCGTCACGAAACACGACACTTCCTACGCTAAATATGACAAAATGAGTATGCAAGCGTTGCATGCGAAATTGCGGAACACAACGGATCGATCGGCCTGCACTGGTGGACGCGAGTACGGTATTCGAACCTGCCAGATTGTCGCTCGAAGACGGGAAGCGGAATCACTGAATTGCGCCATCTAGCACGAGAACCGACGGAAGAACGAACGCCTAACCTACAGAGTTCAGAGTAGAGACCGAGTACATGTACTTCCACTTTCAAACGCGCGGATTACAGTAGCCGAGTGTACGCGTCTAGACGTTGCGCGCGGCCAGCAAGGCGGCCACAAAGGTCAAGATCAGGGAGGGAAGGAAACCGCTTCCTCCACTGGTCGACAAGTCGACCAGCTCCTGGAACTCGGCGTCGTTGATAGCGTCCTCGCCGCCGGCGATATTCTTGTTCCAGTAGTCCGTGATATCAGTTTTGCTTTTCAAGGTTCCGTCCTCGATCTGAAACGTAGTTCGCGTGGAGAGCCGGCGAGTTTGAAGCAACGCAACCGCCGGCTTCCTCCCTCACCTTCGTCTTCATCTCGTCGATCTTGACCTTCCAGTTGTCGACGTGCCCCATCAGCTTCTTGCTGGTCGCATCCTTGGCGTCCTTGCCGGCCTCCTTGGCGTTCTCCAGGAGCGTGGACATGTAGTCCACGCGCTTCTTCATCTCCTGAAGAGAGCAACAGTTCAATATCACTGGGAAGGTTCGAGTGAGGTGCACAAGCAAAGCTCCCCACATCTTCGCTGAGCTCGGTGCTGATCATGGTCTTCAGGTCGGTGAACTTGCTGGAGAAGAACTCGCCCGCATCGCCCAGCTTCGCCTTCAGCCCACTGAAGGAGTCCTTGAGGGCGTCGCTGATGCCGCTGAAGTCGATGGTGAGCTTGGTGCCGCTCTCTTCGTCTTGGGCCGCGACGAACCCCACCAACAGGAGAAGGAGACAGCACTTCATCTTGGCGTGGGGACGTGGATCAAGTGCGACAGCAGACACAAAATTACAGTAGAATCGTAGGGTGTGACGACTGCCGGCCTGGCCTGTAATTGTTGGGAAGAAGCGAGTGGATGCTTGTTGATTTGCTGAGCCTTCTACGGATTCCACCAAGTGGCACACGACTTATGGAGGAGCGGCGAAGCGCGCCCGTCTCCTAGAGACGCGTGGGGCAACGGCCACGAATCGGGGTCGGCGAAAATAGTGGACTCTAGAGGGTGCATATGATGAATTCCGCGTGACAGAAGCGTATCTGCCTAATACCACTCATCAATTCCATAGAGATAAGAGAGGACATTGTTCGTAACGGCTTCTTCTAGCTTTTGCACACGTGGCACACGACTCGTTGTGATTCACAGCTATGATGACAAGGTCGAGAAATCCAAAGCCAGCGCGCCTCATGCGCAACGACGGAGCGTGCGATGACAAATCGACGTCCAATTCGGCATGAGACACAATGGAACGCGCCGTCGTCGTTGAGACTACAACACAGACGAGAATTGCAGGGTGGGGTTGGGGAAGGGTTGGGTGGAGGGAGGGGGGGGGGGTGGAGCGAGCAAGCTTCGACTCCATCAAGAACAGAACCAGTCACCCTTGGCAAGTTGTAAAACGGGGAAGAGTGGAGAGAGGGCTAGACGGGAGTAGGGAAGAAAGGCGAAACGACCCGGGGACATTCTATCCTGGGCAATTTCTTTCGCCCGTCCGCCGCAATAATGGAGTGAGCGAGCCCCGAAAGCCAGACGGCCATACACACACACACTCACTAAGGCGAAGCAAATGTGTGTACTCCGCTCGCACAGCGGCGCGAAATGAGTTTCCAGGGGGGGGGGGGGGGGGTGAGCTGGCGTCTGTTGGGCCTGGGAGAAGCGAGGCGCCTCGACCCCTGCTAAGAACCACAAATCCCTCGAGAGTCGGCCTGGGGATTCGCTCTGATGATGACTGGCTGGGTCGTTAGACTGTCTCCCTCCGGAATTGAATGGGGTTTCGGTGTGGTAGAGACAACCACAAGGAAAGTACCTACAACGATGGGAGATGAGATGGGACAACGATGGGAGATGAGATGAGACAACGATGGGATACAACAATTCTGACGACATACGAACACACCAAAAGCAGGTAAATAATTTAGTTTCAAGGCATGAAAACGAAGACACATGCGTCATTCAGGCCAGCAGAGCCGTCAGAAATAGAAACGGCAGGAGCCGCAGAACACCTCTCAAGAATGAATAACGCAAACAGACTGTAATTACGTCACTCCACACAGAGACCCAGGAACAACAACAAACCGCCGCTCCCCCTACGCGATCAGATTTCCATCTCCCCTTCTTCACCACACGAAAACAGTGGCGCAAAAACAGCCGGGGGCAACGTTTTATGACGCGCGTCTGCTTGCAGGTGCGCTGTTATTGCCCGGACGGGCAGACGACTTATCTCGCGGGCCAAATCTCCCCATAGAACCAGGCGGGGAACTAACAATGGGCGGCGGGACCAGTTTTGGTCGGCGGACGACCGTCGAAAGCCAGAAGCGCTTCGCTTCGCGCGAAGTGCTTGCTTATCCCTGCTCCTGCTGTCAGTCGCATCTCAAAAGTGGACGGGTTGGTGTGTGAGTGAACATGTATGTAATATGTAGAAAGCAGGGGGGGGGGGGGGGAGTACACCCCGTGTGCACGACGTCGCGCGTCGAATAAAATCGACATCAACAAGGTTGTCGTCGTCTCGCGACACTCAGCGGGGGGTGCGCTGCTGCTGTCGGCTCGCAATTCGATTTCAGGAAGGGGGGGGGGGAGACGAGGAACAGACAGACGAACGGACGGACGCTGCCGCCGACTCATTTCTTCCCGCCTCGCCTCCCTTCCACAACAACAGCTGCGACTGGGCGTTCGCATTTGCATTAGCGTCTCCCCCCCCCCCCCCCCCCCCGTTTCTATATCCAAGCGCTAATACGTAGCCGCGTTTTAGCCCGCTCGCCGGGCAATATAGGCCCGGCTCTATTCGCCACCCATGCAATGCCCTCAGGCGATTTTCAAGCGCGACGACGACGACACGAAAACAGGCGTTGGGCTGAGGGTCGGTAGCACGCGATCGAAAGGGGTGTACATAGCGCGAATTCGCCTGATGGGTATCAAATAGGCGTTCTATGGCTGCTGTCATCGATCAAACTACGTACTAGCACACCGTAATCTCTTCTTGTATTCACGATAAACCAAAGGGAGGAGCATTTTCGAGCAAGCGGCGAACGCGGAAGAACGAACGGAAGGAGGTAACGATCACACTCAACCAGAGAAACCCCAAGCGAAGACAAATCAACGCGTTTCAACCACGGTATTTTCGGCGAGAACGACAGCCAACCACTCAACAAACCCGTAACGCTAATGCACTGTGAATTTTGCACGCGCGAGCGCAGCAAAGAAGCTCAAAATTCAAATCGCCGATTTCTCTCATGCGTATTTCGCTTCGTGCCTGCAGTGCTCAACATACGTGTGCTTGGGACCGTACAATTTGGCCCAGATTTCGGAAGCTTCGCGGAAGTATTTTCTGCAAAATTGCGTCAATTTTCAGCAATTTTTCGCTAGAAATCCAAAACAAATAACTACCTACATACTTGGCGTTCCCCTTGTCCCTGACTTCTTTGTAGGCGTAGGCGAGTGTGGTGCAGATTTTGGCAGAGTAGGGCGAACACACACCGTAACCGGTGCAAGTGGCGTGCACGCCTGAAAAGTTGCGTAAAAGTGCGCGTTGAATTATGCATTTGCGCGCAAATAGGGACTACGGTACTATCGTCACGCACCAAGGTGACGCAGGCACACTGCGAAGCAACATCAATTAGGTTTAAGTTACACCTATGTATCTTAAGTCTACTCAAACCCTCCAATAAGCGCCCTGGCGATCTACCTACCTCCAGAGGGGGGGGGGGGGGGGGGTTCGCATCGTTTTAGCCACGAACTGCAACTGTTCATCAAAATCCCCACAGTTAGACTGCGCTGATATAGACGGCCCTATCTTGAGTTAGGCATTGTCAGAATGTACAAGTGTCGCGATGTCCTGCTACTATAGTCATAGTAGGCGTTCATTGGAGGGTGGGGGGCGCCTATTAGAGTATATGTACAGTATGCCGCCATCAGCCAACAATACAATGAGCCCACCTTCCAACAACTGAATGTACATCTGGGAGCAGCGGTCCCTTTCGGCTCCGTTCTTCTCAGAGGCCGCCTTTATAGCCCTCTCTTTAAAGTGATCCAGTAGGTCGACGCGTATCTCGCTCAGCACTGCGTTGTCTTTGGAGTGGAGCAACTTTTGGCCCTGAGTGTGGTGACATGGTGGTACAGCGTGACAAAATACCGTAATCCTCCAATAAGCGCCCCTACTAGAGAGGTTGGCAAAACCAGCGCCCAGAGGCGCCTATTGGAGGGTTACGGTGCACCCACGCGTCTAGAATGGGTCAGGGGCCGATTGCACCAACGTACAATCCATTTTACAATCCATCACAATATGAGAACGGAATGGTCGTCCCGCAAAATGTTTTGGACGCTAACTTGTTTTCTTCCAGACACCTCTATTCTGTACTATCAAGTTATTTTGTGCAGTACTTAATGTGTTATAAACTTGTTAGGTACTTGTATAAATTCACTACAATCGTTGGTGCAATCGACCCCAGTGTGTGGTAAACTGTCACGTCTACACCTCAGGCTACCCAGCGCAAAACATCTCACGAGCAAACCTTCTGCTTGCGACGAGTCAATTCCCACGTGACCTTATTATTATCACGCAATAAATTTACTGTAACGAGAACAAAGGTTACTAATTGCCCACCAGCTCCAGCAGTCGCTCCAGCCTCTTCAGCTTCTCCGCCACCTCCTGCCACGAAAAATACACACTTCTGTGCGACTTTCATAATTTCAACAAGCCTCGTTTATAAAAACTCGACAGTTGTATTCTGACTGACATTGTATTGAGTTGTGATCTTTTCGCGGAAAGTGTGAGGATTTACTGCTCTTATCGTCCCGCCTCACGAGCTCCGCCTTCGTTGTGCTCCGCTTCACGAGCTCTCTCTCTCTCTTCGCAAGAGTGTATTGCGAAGCAATATTTTGAATTCGCCCGGAATTCATTATTTTTGAGCGAGAAAATACTCTCTTTAAGCCCCGTATTAAAAAGTGACAAAAATTTTCAGAGCCGTATAATGTAGTGAGTGAATGAATGAAACACGTCACGAATCGACTTCCACGGTGCGCATTTTAGTAATTAAAAAATATTTTGCTATCGCATGAGAAGGCACGTCGAGAGCTTTTATAGTAGCTTTTAGCTTTTTGTTGTAGCTTTTTCATTCTATTGTTGTTCTACGACGTAAGACGGGTGAGTTAGGGCCGTTTTGCGTGTTTTGACATTCGGGTTACTGTAACTCGCAAAATTCGAAATTTTGAGTTTCGATCGATGGGAAGACAAATAATAAGGGCGTCGAGGCTCTCCGACGGCCTTGAGATCGTATCTCTATGACGCACGGTGAGCGAGTTAGAACGGTTTTAGTGCCAAAATCACGAGAATGGTGCTTTCTCTTGTGCGTGTTTGCGTAATTGAAAACGTTTGCTGCCACATAGAAGAGCACGTCGACAGCTTTCACCTGACGTGGCGATTGCCGCTCTACGGCGTAATACGAGCGAGTTAGATCTGTTGTATGTTTTGCACCTTTGGGTTACTGTAACTCGCGAAATTCAAACTTTTGAGTTTCGACCAATGGGACAAATGGTCAGCGGGTCGGGAGTTATCCAAAAAGCTCGAGATCGTCTCTCTACGACGCAAGTTGAGCGCGTTAGAGCGATTTTAGCGTCAAAATGCCGAGAATAGCGTTTTCCGCGGTGCGTGTTTGCGTAATCGAAAAAACTTTTGCAGTCGCAGGAAAGACCACGTCGAGAGCTTTCACATGACGTGTCGATTGCCGCTATACGACGTAAGACGAGCGAGCTAGAGCCGTTTTGCGTTTTGACCTTCGGCTTACTGTAGCGCGCGCAATTCAAACTTTTGAATTTCCAAACCTCTTAGCTGAAGATCAGTGAGTCGAGACCTATCCGTAGAGCCCAAGATCTCTTCTCTACAACTTGCCAACGCCGAGATCCGAGAGCGTAACGCACGGACGCACGCACGCACGCCGAGCTCTCCTAGGGTGTCGCCCGGCTGAGGCCGGGCGAAAGAACACGATATTTTGGGGAAATTTTGGCACTCTCGAGGGGTCGAGTTAATAAGCGTCCCCTCGAAAAAGCGCCTCCCTCCAATAAACGCCCCCCCCCCCCCCCCCCTTAGAGGTAGATTGAACAAGCTTTGTCTAAAAACTGTGGCACCACGTTGGCATCAGTGTAAACTTGAGAGCGTGCGCGCGATAATGTGCACTGGATAGTGAAGTGCCGCTAGACATTTAGCCGATATTCTGGTGGGGTATAGCCGCAATTGGTCTTGGATTTGTTCGTGGTACCTGATCCACATATGGATCAGAAGATTCGCCGCAGGCACACTTTGCGTTTATAATTGTGTCAACTGATCCATAAATGGATGAGAGAAATTCGCCGCAGGCACACAGTGCAATAAAAGCGTCTAAATGAGACGACGCCCTATTGAAAAGGGTATAAATGGGACGACGCCCTATTGAAAAGGGTATAAATGGGACGACGCCCTATTCTTTTGGGCTTAGTGCTCGATGCATCCACACAAAGATTAGTTGAAATTTAAACTGCTTGAAATTGTCGAAATTTAAAAATTCTGACAAAAACCTTGAAAATACACCTAAATTCTTTAATTATAAAATCTAGAACTACTTGCTAAATACTTGGCAGACTATGACCGACACAACTATGCAAAGACATTTTAAAATTTAAACTATTTGGAATTGTTGAAATTTGAGGATCTTAACAAAAAATATCCCAAATTTCGTTAATTGTAAAATCAGAAACTATTTGCTAAATACTTGACAGACTATGCCCAATGCATCAACGCAAAGACGTTGTGAAATTTAAGCTGTTTGAAATTGTGGTAATTAGGGAATTTTGACAAAAACCTTGAAAAAATCCCAAATTCGCTAATTACAAAACTTAGAACGGGTTGCTAAATACTTGGCATCCTATGCCCGACACAACCATGTAAAGAAATTATATAATTTAAGCTGTTTAAATTTGTCAAAATTTGGGAATTTTTGAAAAAACCTTGAAAATATCCCTAATTTCGTTAATTATAAAATCTGAAATTATTTGATAAATACTTGGCAGACTATGATCGACACATCCGTGAAAAGAAAATTTGAAATTTAAGCTGTTTGAAATCGTCAAAATTTGTGGATTTTAATAAAATCCTTAAAAATATCCTAAATTTCGTTAATTATATTCGCTGAAACTATTTGCTATATACTTCGCAGACTATGCTCGATACATACGTGCAAAGAAGTTTTGAAATTTGAGCTGTTTGAATTTGTCGAAATTTGGGAATTTTGACAAAACCCTTGAAAATATCCCTAATTTCGTGAATTCTAAAATCCGAAACTATGTCACAAATTCATCGCGTAGTATGCCCTTTCCATTTCAGCAAAAACTTTGCCGATACGACTTGTAAATAAAAGTGTCATTTTTGACATTTTCATATTTTAATTGTAAATATCTCGAAATAGCGAAATTAGCAACAGAAACGGACAACGGCGCGTTACTCAGCGCATTCGACTCCATTGGGTGGCACTAACCGTCCTGTTTAGTTTTGTGACACACACGGACACACACACACACACACACACACAGACCCACGAACAGACAATAGCGTCCGTATATATACTCGCCGCCCTGGGGGGCGGCGAAAAAACAAGCTTAGAGTAACAAGCTGTGTGTGTAAAAAGTTCAACCTATACTTTGTGTCTGTCAAATTTTGGTGAACAGTATAGTGAACTTTGTACACATCGTTGGCCGCATCTGGAGAAGGCGCCTTGAGAACGTGCACCGTAATATCAAGTGCAGCTGTCCCCACGATACGGTTGTCTGTACAGCTGATCTGAAGCTCAGTGATATCGCCGCGTTCGCTATATGTTATCGGCATGATACGACGCCGTTTATCTGATATTTCCTACCTGTGTGAAAACGTCACGTCGAACAAAACAACTTGCCAAAAGTTTGGCGCAGTTGTTCGTCATAGCGAATTCCTTTTGGCGTATGGCACGTCTAATTCCGCGTACACATTCATCAACAAACAACTGTTTTGGCCATTAGACGAAAACGTCGATTTTGGAATTTTTTATTCTAATTCTAAGTATCTCAAAATTGCAATTTTTTAAAAGTGTAAAACTATGTCGCAAATTATTATTGGCATACAGTCGTACCATTTCTGCGTTCAAATTCGTCAATAAATGACGTCCTATTTTTGTCATTTTAATGAATTTTGACAAATAATCGCGTATTTCTATCAAATTTCACATTAGTAAAAATTTTCTTTTGTGCTACAAATTATATGCTGTCTATGCCCTTTCCATTTCTGAAGAAATTTTGCCGCTAGCCCATCAGACGAAAATGTCGACTCTAACATTTTTGGCACTCCGCCGCTTGAAAAGCGAAGGAGTGCTATAGGAGCGGTAAAGCCTACAGTTAACATAACACGTCCTAGCGCTCGCTAGGAAGCACTTAGAGAGCCAAATTTTTTTTTAAAAGACAGCTTATGACCACGCGCAGCGTGCTCGGGGGGTGAAAAAATTTCGGTGGTGGAAGAATTTTGCGAAAATTCAAAAATTCGAATTTTTGCTAAGTAAAAAAAAAAAATCACCCCACAACTTTCGCAATAGTGGACCGAATTTGGTGATTTTTGGATATGTTGTAGGCCTTTGGGTCCTCTAGGCGGCATCGCTGGAACGGGCTCCCTAGGTGGTCCGACGCGGGAGTACGGTAGAAAATTCAAAATTTTAAATTTTTTTCCGACATTAAAAAAATCATAACTCGAGTTTGGCACGGTGGATCCTCGCCAATTTAATTTCTGACCTGGACACTTCTATGACCTTTCATTTGGCACCAAAACCGCCGAGATCGGTCTTGCCGTTCGGGAGATCCGCGGTGGCAAAAGTCCCGGGTCCCGAGCGGAAAATAGGGATTTTCGACTTTGAATGGATTTTTGGGCCGGAAAGCGTGCTGTTAGCGGCAAATTGACCATTGCAACGTGTTCAGCGTCAAAAGTTGGTCTAGACGAAGTGTCTTGACCATTTTGAGGTACCGCACCCCGGCCGCGCCGAATTTTTGAATCCCGGGGTCAAATTTTCGAAATTGTGTTTCCACTTGTTTCGGGGGTTTCCGACGACGCTGAACACGAATCCGGTGTTTGTTTCGGGATTCGGGGTGCCTTTACACTGATTTCGGCACCCGGCCGGTCAAAAATTGGGTTCCGGAATCGAATTTTCAAAATTGAGTTGACAGTTGTGTCTGGGCTTTCTGATGCCGCAGAACGCGAATCCGTCGTTTGTTTGGCGATTTGCGGTGTATTTAGCCTGATTTTGGCGATTGATGGAACGCCTCTTGGAGTTTCGTCTCAGGAGGTGGAACTGTGCCGAGGGAAAGAAGCTGATTTCGGCGCCGGCCCGGCCAAAAATTACGCCCGGGGGCGAGATTTCAAAATTGCGTTGACAGTTGTGTCTGGGCTTTCTGACGCCGCAGAACGCGAATCCGTCGTATGTTTGGCGATTTGCGGTGTATTTAGCCTGATTTTGGCCGAATACTTATGCTCTGTAAAATTTCGCGAAATTCCGAAAATACCGTCGGCCATTGATTTTGCTGCGCCTACAGTACGCCGTCCATATAAGACGGCGCTGAGAAAGGCGTCTACGCACGCGACTACTGCCACCGACGCCGTCCACCCCAGCGGGGGATCCCCTGCTGTGTAGCGTAGATAAGGCGCGCCTCTACAATTGGGGCGCCGCTGGCATTCTACATTGTTAGTGGCTATAGACAGCGGTCAGTGCAGCCTGCGCTCATCGTCGTCAGTACAGCCTGCTCCAATGCAAGACTTCTTGGAGTTTCTGTGCCCCCATCTGCTAAAACAATCACGCGGAGTGCCTATCTGACACTCAAGGAGTGTCACGTATCACTTGTTAAATTTTAATTATAAATATCTCGAAATTGCAATTTATTACAACTGTAAAGCTATGTCACAAATTCTTATTGGCATACGGCCTTTCCTTTGCCGCATTCACATTAGTCAATAAACGACGTTCCATTTTTGTCAATTGAGAAAATTTTGACAACTAATTTCGTATTTCTATCAAATTTCACATTTGCAAAAATTTTCTTTTGTGTTGCAAATTGTCCGCGGTCTATGCCCTTGCCATTTCTGAAGAAACTTCGCCGCTAACTCATCAGGTGAAAAAGTCGATTTTCGACATTTTTTAATTTTAAATGTGAATATCTCGAAAATGCGAAATTAGCAACAGAAACGGACATCGGATCCGTACTCAGCGACCTCGACTCTACTTGACCACATATGCCATATGTTTTACTTCGGTGCGACGGAAACACACACAGACAGACAGACAGACAGACAGACACACATTGTCATCCGTATATATACACCTCGCCGCGCGGCGAAACAAGCTGAGGCGCGGCGAAACAAGCTGTGCGTGTAAGAAGTTCAACCTATACTTTGTGTCTGTCGAATTTTGGTGAACAGTATAGTTAACTTTGTACACATCGTTAGCCGCATCTGGAGAAGGTGTCTTGAGAATGTGTACCTTAATGCCAAGTGCACCTATCCCCACGATACGGTTATCTGTACAGCTGATCTGAAGCTCAGTGATATCGCCGCGTTCGCTACATGTTATCGGCATGATACGACGCCGTTTATCTGATGTTTCCTACCTGTGTGAAAACGTCGCATCCAACAAAACAACTTGCCAAAAGTTTGGTGCGAGCGAATTCCTGTGTTCAGCGTACGCATTTCTGTTTCCGAGTGCACATTCATCAATAAACAGCTGTTGCGGCCATCAGACGAAAATCTCGATTTTGAGATATTCTTAAATTTTATATCTAAATATCTCGAAATTGTAATTTTTGAAAATTGTAGAACTGTGTCACAAACTCTTATTGGCATACGGCCTTACCATTTCTGCGTTTAAATTCGTAAAAAAACGACGTTCTATTTTGTTGATTTATGGAATTTTGAAAATAATCACGTATTTCTATTAAATTCCACATTTGCAAAAAAATTTCTCTTGCGTTACAAAGTATCCGCAGTCGAAACTCTTTCCATTTCTGAACGGTGTAAGTGGAAGGAGGAGACCGCCGACTGGTTTGAGCGTGAGTCTCCGTCGTCTCTCCGTCTCTCCCCTGGGCGTCGAGTGTTCTTGTGGTGACAGGGCGGCGACGATGTAACCAATTCTCTCCATCGTTCGCCCCCCCCCCCCCCCCCCCCCCCTCTCTCCGAGGTAGGCCAACAAAGCGGCGGCGCAGGCAATTGCCGGAGCGGAACGGCGAGACACCCGAGTGTGAAGGCGCCAATGCGCACACAGTCAACAAATTGAAGTAAAGTTAACTAATTAGGCAAATCCGAATATTGTTTAACTAAATTTGTTTAGATTTTCGTAAATACCGCAAAACCTCCAATCACCCCCCCCCCCCCCCTCGAATAAGCGCCAGCCCCCCCCCCCCCCCCCTCCAATAAGCCCCCTCCTTTTGTAAGTACCAGTGGTACTAGGGCTACCATACATGCTCCGTGACGATTTCTAACACAACATAGGGCTATCTATGACAGCACAGCGACTAACGGTAGGTACTGCGATCAAAGGGCAGCAGTTTTAGTTTATAAAATGTGCAATGTACGGAAAAATGTGACAAAAACACGATATTTTGGGGAAATTTTGGCACTCTCGAGGGGTCGAGTTAATAAGCGCCCCCTCGAATAAGCGCCTCCCTCCAATAAGCGCTCCCCTAGAGGTAGATTGAAAACAAGCTTTGTCTAAAAACTGTGGCACAACGTTGGCATCAGTGTAAACTTGAGAGCCTGTGCGCGATAATGTGCACTGGATAGTGCAGTGCCGCACTGCCGCTAGACATATAGTCGACAATCTGGTGGGGTATCGCCGCAATTGGTCTTTGATTTGTTCGTGGTACCTGATCCACATATGGATCAGAAGATTCGCCGCAGGCACACTTTGCGCTTACAATTGTGGCAACCATACCTGTAACGCTGGGGGTGGGGGGTGGGGGGGGGGGGTGGGGGGGCCCCCTGGCCGGAGAGCTCCCCCCCCCCCCCTCCTATCTCTCCCCCCCCCCCCTACCCAGCATGAAAGACCCCCTCCCAAAAATTGCGAAAATTTTCGCCTGCGGCGCTTAAATATGGCCAAATTTTCGCCTGCGGCGCTATATTTAGGCTGTTTACCATCAAAATTAAGCGATTTTTGGCACTTTTTAACCTATTTTTGCAAATTTTCCTCACTTTTTTGCCAAATTTTTAGACCATTTTGACCCCCCCCCCCTCCTCGGTTTTGGAACCCCCCCACCCCCACCCCCCTCCCCCCCCCCCCCTAAAATACGGAGTACCCCCCCCCCCCCCCCCTCCCCGAGGGGGCGCGTTACAGGTTTGGTGGCAACTGATCCATAAATGAATCAGAGAAATTCGCCGCAGGCACACAGTGCAATAAAAGCGTCTAAATGAGACGACGCCCTATTGAAAAGGGTATATAAATGGGACGACGCCCTATTGAAAGGGTATAAATGGGACGACGCCCTATTCTTTTGCGAAATTCTTTAATTATAGAATCTAGAACTATTTGCTAAATACTTGACAGACTATGTCCGATTCAACTATGCAAAGACATTTTGAAATGTAAGCTATTTGGAAATGTCGAAATTTGTGAATATTAACAATATCCTTGAAAATATCCCTACTTTCGTTAATTGTAAAATCTGAAACTATTTGCTAAATACATGGCAGACTATGCTCGACACATCCGTGCAAAGGTATTTTGAAATTTAAGCTGTTTGAAATTGTCGAAATCTGGGGATTTTAACAAAATCCTTGAAAACATCTCAAATTTCGTTAATTATAATATCTGAAACTGTTTGCTAAATACTTGGCAAACTATGCTCGACACATCCGTGGAAAGAAATTCTAAAATTTAGGCTGTTTGAATTTGTCGAATTTTGGGAATTTTGACAATACCCTTGAAAATATCCCTAATTACGTTAATTATAAAATCTGAAACTATTTGATAAATACTTGGCAGACTATGCTCGACACATCGGTACAAAGAAATTTTGAAATTTAAGCTGTTTGAAATTGTCGAAATTTGGGAATTGTTTGACAATACCCTTGAAAATATCCCTAATTTCGTTAATTATAACATAAGAAACTATTTGCTAAATACTTGACAGACTATGCCCAACACATCAACGCAAAGACATTCTCAAATTAAAGCTGTTTGAAATTGTCGAAATTTGGGAATTTTGACAAAGACGTTGAAAATATCCCTAATTTCGTTAATTATAATCTCTGAAACTATTTGCTCCTAGCTGAATGATCAGTGAGTCGAGCCCTATCCTTATACCCCAAGATCTCTTCTCTACAACTTTCCAACGCCGAGATCCGAGAGCGTAACGCACGGACGCACGCCGAGCTCTCGTAGGGTGTCGCCCGCCTGAGGCCGGGCGAAAAAATACGCCAAACTCATACATGCACCTCCATATTGCCATCTCCACTCCTCTGGAAGACGCCACTGGCGTAGAGCAGTGAGTACTCGGTCCAGAACTTGCACAAGAACTTCCGTATGGTCTCGGAGAGATCGCTTGAACGCTCGCATTCGTCGTTCGAACAAAGAACGGCGAATTCCTTCACTGCGTGGTCCGGTCGCGCGATGAGCGGGGAGCCGCACTGGCAGTTCAGAGAGGTGGAGTAGCTGGAATGTGAGTGATAATGGGGGGGGGGGGGGGAGGAGGCGGGGGAGGGACGGAAGGAGAGAGGGAGGGAGGGAGAGAGGGAAGGAGGCAGGGAGAGAGGAGGGGGGAATGGAAGGACTGGGAGAGGAGGGAGGGGGGGGGGAATATCTAGAGGCCAGTGAACTTTAGCACACCCACCGCCTGTAGTTGTCCAGCAGGACGTCGTCGCAGAGTGGGCACTCGCACTCCTCGATGTGAGTGACGTTCCTCAGCAGACTCTGTCTCACGGGAGTGCTCCACAGAGGGGACAACTCCAAAAGTGGGCACGAAAGCTGCAAAACGCCAATTGAGACTGCGAAACTTTCCTCTATTTAAAACAAGGGAAACGTGCAGGAGAGCCTGCAGTGAAGCACTCCGACCCGAACGGGAGAAAGCAGACCGCCACTCACTTATCTTGAGAAATAAGGCCGATTTCCGCCCAAAGGTTCTCCACAAATTCCGCCCGCGCGCGAGTTTCAGAGTACGCGTATTCCCTCCACCTACCGGCGCGCAGCAGAACTCCACCGAAATCCTGTAGACCAGGCCGAATTGAGTCCAAAATGCGCCATTTCGCTTCGATTCAACCAGTAGCCGCCTAGCCGGCAGCTAAGATTCGGGGCTGCGCCAATCGCAAACTCGCCTTGCCATTTTGGACGGGAAGAATTGACAGTTCATGCGCAGATGCTTACTTTACCACGCCGCCTTTCCACACTGCATTGTCCTTCAATTCAGAAGTTTGAATGCGCGCGCAAATTTAAGTTGCAAATAGTTTGAGGAGAGTACAGTAAAAATTGCATTCTAATTTGAATTTCGGCATTAGGAAAGTGGCTGTTTGATGGCAAAATCGACACAAAATGGAGAAACCAATAGCGAATTCGCGTTCCTCGCCGCGAAATACCCTAGAATCGACACTTCAACCGTACAATTACCACACTTTCAGTTTCGTCGACGTAGGGCTACGGTAGGTCGGTTTTCGACCAAAACTCGCCAATCTTGATCCAAAACGCCAAAATAACGCCAGATTCGGCATCAGCGACCCCGAAAGCACCGGGATCGACTCCAACATTGATTTTGACCACCCAGGTGGAAATTCGAATTTTGGACGCGGCCGGGGTACGGTAGCCGAAAAAATATTCTTGAAAATCGATTCCGGATCAGTTTTCGACGGGGAATCGCGGGGTGCAGTCCATTTGGCCATAAATCATCGCAATCGGGCGCTAAAACGGCCGAAAGTCAAAAATTGGAATTTTCGACCCCCGACGGAGACCGGTTGCCAAATCAGAACTCAAGATTTCCGCGGCGGATTTCAGAGATTTTGGTCTTAAGCGAAAGAGAACATGTTAATCTTGCCGATTGGAGATACCTGGCCCGATCCAACAACTCCCTGATTTACTAGGATTTTTTAAAGGCAAATTTTTGTCAAACAAGCTGTTTTAAAAAAGTTGAGGAGAACCTGAAATCACTTTGTAGTCCTTCAGGTTGTTATGGTTGAAAGCCAAAGGGTTCTTCGTCAGGCTCCCATGGTAGGCATCCTGTGAGACCAATCCAAATATGACACGCCTTGGCAACTGACCATTGGAAATCAGGGTCGGCTGTAGGTCTTTCCTGCCTACATCAACTGGCAGCACACGCAACTGCACCCGACGCACAGGGTACTTGGCTGACTCCTTTGTGAGGTAGGTCTCCAGGCCCAGCACCAGGCTCTTCAGAGGGTCAACACGCCGTATGAAGAAGGACATGTCGTGCAACTGAAGCTTGTAGTCAGTACCAGCGGGGGCCATGATCACTAGGTTGTCAGGGTTGCGGTGAAGTTCCAGTCGCATAGGCAGGTTACTGAGCAGCAGCCTCTCTTGGTTGAACAACTCGCCATGTAGTGGGGCAAGCAGCTCGAACTTTCTGCTCCCATCAACGATCTTAGCTCGGGTTCGAAACCCAATGCCGCTCTTAGAGTCCATAGACCCTGCCGTATCCGGGTAGTAGCCAGCCGCCTGTAGGTGAGTGCCCTTTGAGTCGGTTGAATAGTTAAGTAGCGTCTCAAGGTAGGCCCGGTAGTGGTAGGTATCACCACTGTCGTAGATGAGCTTCCCACCAATCCACAGTTTCACCTGCCGAAAAAAGGTCTTGCCCAGCAGGTTAATGATTGAGTGGGTGTAGTCGATGGGTTGAGCAGCAGCAGGTGCAGTGGCTTCATCCAAGGAGGTGCCATTCTTCTTGGTTAAACTCATCACCATAAAAACGTAATTCCGACTCATATCAGTAAATGCATTGTCAGGCGATATTTCAAACTCGTAGGGTCCTGCAGGGGTGAGGGTATTTCGCAGGTGTACCTCTTGAAACCAACCATTCTCAATAGCGATTTGAGTGGGAGGAAGTTGAAACAAGTCCAGCTCAGTCTTACTGGCTAGTGAGCTCCTTGCATCAAGCAACTGTGAAGCCATCAGAAGAATCCAAGGGCGTCCTGTTGCTTCTTGACTTTTTTAGGAGCTTTCTTCTGCTTCTTTTGAGGGGTTGCGCCACGGTATTTATACTCTTTGCAGGCCTCTTCCCCAAACCACGTCCCTTCTGTACCTTACGCTTCTTCAATTCAGTCACACCAGCCTCAACTGCTTCTTCTGCCAGATTCTCAGCTCCCTGTCTGAGGCGGGCCAGTGCAGCCTCACCAACTGCCCTCCCTTCAGCAACGTCAGTGGCTACAGCCGCACCTGTGCGTAGGGCTTCCTTGGCCACAGCAGTGCCTGCAGACTTGACAACTGGGAGCACAAAACGAAGCAGCCCCCTGAGGAATGATCCAAGTGAGCCTCCTCGTTGATAGCGGTCCCCGATGAATATGTCGGGTGCAGCAAAATGCTGCTGCCACTCCTGTGGGCTTGAAGGGTTAAAGTCTACACGCATCACATTAGTCTTTTTCTTCGAAAGTGCAGTTTCACGATAACTTTACCAAAGTCGAACAGTACTGGCTCCACTTCATCACTGGTCCTTATATACACTTTGACACTGTCAAACCTATTCAGCAGCAAGTCGCAATAGTCAACTGTATGGTATACACTGTCATGAATACTGCCATACACACCAACGGCAGGCACCACCTTAAGCACTTGAGCCTTTGCATGACCAATGCACTGAGGTGCCACAATGTCACAATATATGTAGAAACAGTCGGTTCCTGCCCTAATATCTGCGCCATACTCAGCTCTCATAGTAGCATGGCCTGGGGTAAATTTGGTGCCCTTCATCACATAGTAGGCAATCTTGGACTGCTTGAAGCCCAACATGTACTGCAGCTGGGTGCTCATCGACACCTCTAGAACAGTGGCTCTGTTCATTTGAAGTTCCACCCGGCCATCCACCAACTCAAACCTGACATGAGGGCCATCTCTGTAGTTCCTCTTAGTGGCTTCAACCATTTCTTCGGTGATGTTAGGCTCTTGGGCAAGCGCCCCCCACTGCAGACTCATCTTGGCCACCTTCTTCTCCCAGTAGTCGTCTACTTGATCATTCAGCAGGTCTAGTAGTCTGTCGAGTCGTGAGTAGTGCCCAGCGGGAACCTTGATGGTCTCACTCACCATGTGCTTCTTCTGATACGCTTTCTGCCGCCTGCTGGACCGGATCTGGTAGGGGCTTTGGTGGAGACGAGCTCTGAGGTATAAAAAATTCCTTGAATTTCTTCTCCAGATGCATCGCCTGGCTCTGACAAGCCTCTCTGTTGGAGACGTTGACATCTTGAGGGGCCATGCCGATGCTCTTATGCTTGCTGGCATTGTATGCTGCAACAATATCACCAATGGCATCGATCCAGTTGAGCGTTTTATTCTTGGTGAAGTGCCTCCAGAGTCGAGTTTTGACCGTTCTGTTGAACCGTTCTACAACCGAGCATTTGACATCTGGGGACGTGGCAAAGAAGTGGGTGATGGCCTGATCTTCAAGGAAGCTCTTGAACACACCACCAAACTCATTGCCCTTATCCGTACAGAGTCTCCATGGCTTCCTGCCATCCTTCAGTATAACCTTGAACGCTTTTAGTGTGTCGCTGGGTTGCTTGGTTAACATAGCCACGAGCCAGCCTTTCTTGCTGAACACATCAATGCATGACAGTATAAACTTATGTTTACGATTAGCATGGGGGAGGTTACGAAGATCAATCAGGTCACACTGCCAATCGCTGTCAATTCCAGCAGCCACAACTCTATTCCTGTCATATTTCAGTTTCAATGGTTTGTGCAAGGTATAGCTATCCTGCGACTGCAAATAATCATGAACGTGGCGGAGGGTGACCTTGGGATTCC
>JASAMZ010010282.1:0-10759 GCA_030248115.1 Linhomoeus sp. GSCO2_2
TATTTATATAACACTGACAAATTCTATCGATTCGAATTGATTAGCGTTATGCATTTATTCACCAATTTAACACTATCGAGTTGCCTGGCGCTTTGGTCGGCGGAAGCAGCCACCGTCGTATAAGAGGGCTGATCAACGCCGTTCTACGGTACCTGGTGATAACAAAATCTCAAGTGGTTATGTGCGTAACCATATCCTGCTGTTGCGCGTATGGCCTGCTGACAGCGTACTAAAAACTTCTCCAACATAGTTGTGGTTTACCATACCGTCACAGCACAAACTGGGTATTATTCCGCACTTTCGGACCTTCTGGTTCGAAAGTCTCAGCATTGGAATCGAGAATTGATTTGGGAATTCGGATGAGGTTCCACGCTGGACACGTCGCACTCGGACAAGTCATGTCGTGAAGGCAGTCGTTTAAGAATGCGCCGGGCAAACATCTGCTTCTCTTAGCCTTGGTGGAAATTGGATGGATGATTCCATCATCCATCATATATTTCCATCGTCCTTATTCCACGATTCCCCCACCTCCCCATACGTGGTGGCCGTCAGCACATGGAGATGCGCGAGCACAACGGAGTCGACTTGGCAGCGGCGGCGGCGACAGCTGGTGCGACCTCCAATGTCGATGGGCCGGCCAGCGCCTCTTCAACTCCTCACTGCTCAACCCACACCTCCGCCGGCCGCTGCTGCTCGATACTCGCACCTGATCTCAACAACGTCTCAAGACAGTCCAGTGCGCGTCATTCGTATCAACGGGCCCCAGCTAGTCAAGTTTTGCTCCAATGAAATCAGGTATGAAGTTTTGCTAGGAGAGAGCCTACGTACTAGCAAAATGCGATGAGGTTGGCCGGCGTACCAAATGCGGCTCTTCCCACTTCAGCACGGCCAAATACAATCTGCTGAGTTTCGTGCCAAGATTCTTGCTGGAGCAGTTCAGACGTTACGCCAACGTCTTCTTTCTGGTCATTGCACTACTTCAGGTAATTTGTGTGCACTGTATTGTAATGATGCACCTGCACTTGCGGTGTGCGAGCGCTTTGCTCCCTTAACAAATCCCCGATGTGAGCCCCACGGGCCGCTACACAACAGCCGTCCCCTTGATCTTTATCCTCTGCTTGTCTGCCGTCAAGGAGTTTTTCGAAGATGTGGTAGGCAGAGGCTACTGACAGCGACATGCTCTGTTCTCTCTAATCCGTGCGCAAACAACCGTCGTTTCAGAAGAGGCATCGTGCTGACCACAAGGTCAATCGGTTTCCAGAGTCAAGGTGCTTAGGAACGGACGCTGGGCAACGGAGAAGTGGAAGAACGTATGTAGAGTCTTCAAGAGAACCCTTGGTGTTTTATGGGCCACTTGTGACACTGCGCTGTGTTGCCTCTGCAGGTTCGCGTCGGTGACATAGTCAAGGTTGTGAACAAAGGGAGGTTCCCCGCCGACCTGCTGCTACTACAGTCAAGGTACATAGTAACTATCAAAGCAGTTTCGGTCGCCTGTCCGTTCCTAGTGCGCTCTATTGGCGTTCCAGCGAACCGCAAGCCATGGCCTACGTCCCGAGACGTCCAATTGGTCGCAAGCACGACCTGAACACCCGGCAGGTTGGTTTGGCTCCCTTGCGCCTTCGTCGTCTGCGCCTGCTGCGCGCGCAAACCGCGCTGTGCCCCGCAGGGTCGGCCGGAGACGAGCGCGGCGATCGGCGTGGACGAGTGGGCCGAAGTTGGCGGCGAGCTGCTCTGCGACGCGCCCAACCGCCACCTCTACGAGTTCCACGGCAACATGTGCCTGAACGAGGGCGGACGCTTTCCCCTCGAGCCCGAGAACGTGCTGCTGCGCGGCGCCCGACTCCAGAACACCGCCTGGGTCGTGGGCCTCGTCGTCTGCACGGTAAGCGAGACCAAGCTGCTCATGAACTCCAAGACGGCCCCTCTGAAACGGTCGGTGCGACAATCCGGTTTCCCTGTTCTTGTATTGTACGGATTGCTCACCTGTTGTGAATGGGCAGGTCGAACGTGGACGTGGTGACCAATCGTCAGATCCTGGTGCTGTTCGCCGCGCTGCTGCTCATCGCCCTGGTCAGCTCCGTGGGCGCCCAGGTCTGGGAGCACTACAACCTGGACGCCGCCTGGTACATCGGCCTCTGGAGCGTCGACCCCACCAACTTCGGCCTCGACATGCTCACCTTCGTCATTCTCTACAAGTGAGTCGCAATGGACTTGCGTTTCCCGGCGCAGAAGACGCCAGTCGATGACATGCGGCCGATCAGGTGCGATTGGGGGGGGGGGAGGGGGGGGGGGTTGCCCCCCCCCCCCCCCCCCCCCTAGCCTTGGCCATCCGGACGGGAATTCCGGATACCCCCCCCCCCCCCCTAGAAATTTCCGCCGCACCCCCCCCCCCCCCACCCGAGGAAGCCGGAAAAATTGAGGAAATTTTCCCAAAATCAGTCCAAAATTGGTCAAACTCTTCGCCTGCGGCGCTATTTTTGTAGTAGTTTTGGCCATTTTCTATGAATTTCGCATCAAAATAGAGCAAAAATAGCTAATTTTTGGCACTTTTTTGGTACATTTGTCTACCCCCCCCCCCATTTTTGAGCCGATCAGGAAACGGATTCCTGATCCGGAGACCCCCCCCCCCCCCCAAAACCCCACAGACCCCCCCCCCTGGCCCAATTCTGGATCGCACCTATGATGCGGCCTTCCTTCCGTTGCAGCAACCTCATACCCATCAGCCTCCAAGTGACCCTGGAGTTCGTGCGCTTCTTCCAAGCCGTCTTCATCAACAACGTTGGTGCATGGTTATTCGGCCCCAATGGCTTCGCGCTGTTGCTTTGCTGAGAACTGTTCCTTTCAGGACTTGGATATGTATCACGAGAAGTCGGACACTCCCGCGGTCGCTCGGACGTCTAATCTGAACGAGGAACTGGGACAGGTATGGCGCGTGTGTAAGTGGCGCGAAGGGGCACCGAAAGAGCTAGGCGTGTCGCTTGGAGGAAGCAGTGGTTGGTCGTCGAGTTGTGGTTGCTCAAAGGGAGTTTGTGTATCCACAACTGCCTGCACTGTTGAATGACTGATGCTCTGGTAGCTATACGGATACGCAAACTCTAGTATAGCAGTGTACATATGTATGATTGACATATTGGTACCTATTGATGCTGATGCTGACTCAGGTGAAGTACGTGTTCACGGACAAGACGGGCACCCTGACGGAGAACGTGATGCAGTTCAAGAAGTGCTCGGTGGCCGGCAGTCGCTACGGCGCCGACGACGCCAACGGGCCCTTCAGAGACAGCGCCCTACTCGAGGAGTGGAACGCCAACGAGGTCGCCGCTTCCTCTCGTAGTGCGCGCCCCGGCCGATCTTCGGTGGGTTTTATTTCCAGGCGGACTCTCCGGTGATCGAGCAGTTCCTGACCTCGATGGCCGTCTGTCACACGGTCGTCCCGGAGGTGGGCGAGGACGGCAAGCTCAACTACCTCGCCTCCTCGCCAGACGAAGGGGCCTTGGTGCGCGCCGCCGCCTCACTGGGATTCGTCTTCTGCTCAAGGTCCCCGGAGTCCGTCGGCGTCGTCGTGGTCGGTACTCCTTCGTGTTGCTTTGCACTAATAATTGGTAATGGATTACGAGATGGGCTTATCGCACTTATCAAGAGTTCGAGGTTATCATAGTTCCTTCTGGACAAGCCGACACAGTACGAAGTACCATAATCCAATTGCAGTCCAGTCCAAAAACAGTCGTGCACGACTTGCAGCGCGGCGAGGAGTTGACATACCAGTTGTTGCACGTGCTCGAATTCACCAGTCGGCGCAAGCGCATGGGCGTCGTGGTGCGCAGTCCCGACGGCCGCCTGCTTCTCTTCGTCAAAGGAGCGGTGCGCACCTTCGTCTGCCTACGTTAGCATTTCACGTGGGACGGCGTCACCCTCGTGTCGCGATCACTGTTCTCAGGATTCGGAGGTACTCAAGAGGTTGCGAGACGACTCTCTTTATATCGACGAGACGCTGCGCCACCTAGAGGAGTTCGCCACAGCTGGTGGGCGGAGAAAGGATAACGCACAACCCCAGAGTTTTCGATGGATGAGGTTGCGCCTTCCCTTCCAGGCTACCGTACCCTCTGTCTGGCGGCGGCGCAAATCGACGACGGCGCCTACGAGGAGTGGCGAAAGAAGTTCTACCAGGCGTCGATCGCCATGACTGATCGCGAAGCCAAACTGGAGGACGCTGCAGAACTGATTGAAAAGGTGGACGCCGCGACTGACTTTAGGTTGAATTGACACTCTTTCAACCATCATTGCTTTCTTTGTAGGACCTTTTCCTATTGGGAGCGACGGCCATCGAGGACAAGCTCCAGGAAGTGAGTAGCGACGAGTGCGCGCAAGCCGCTGTTTTACTGTCGCCGACGCGTCGATTGTGCTTCAGAAAGTGCCGGAGACGATCGCCTCCCTTCTGAAGGCGGAGATCAAGGTGTGGGTGCTGACGGGGGACAAGAGGGAGACGGCCATCAACATCGGCCACTCCTGCAACCTCATCTCCCCAGGCATGCCCACTCTCATCGTCGAGAAGGACACGCTCGAGGTCTCTTCCCTCTTTCCTTCCTTTCTCCTTTAGTAGAGCGAGCGTCAGGCTTGCGGCTTTGTTCAGGAGACGCGCGAGTCCATCGGCAACTACCTCCAAGGAATGGGACCGGAGTTGGTGGGGCGCGACAACGAGCTGGCGCTTGTCATCGACGGCGGGGTGGCCACCGAATCCTTGGCTGTGGTCGATTTGTTGTGACGGAAGAAATTAGGAGTGGCTGACTTTCAGTGTCTTCGCCACGCGCTCGTGGGCGAGCTGCGGGAGGACTTCCTGAGTCTGGCCACCAGTTGTCGCGCCGTCATCTGCTGCCGCGCCAGTCCAATGCAGAAGGTATTCGCGCTCTCTTGCTTCTTCCAGAGTAGCCTCCGTCCAACCTTGTTGCTTCCAATCAGGCGGAGGTCGTGGAGCTCGTCAGAGATCGAATCGGCGCCATTACATTGGCGATAGGAGACGGCGCCAACGACGTCGCCATGATACAGGCGAGAATGCGGCCTGATGCTCCAACTTCCCAATCATACTACAGGGTGGGTGAGTGCCACCGTTCGTTCAGGCAGCTCACGTGGGCATCGGCATCACTGGACAGGAAGGTCTGCAGGCAGCCGCCGCAGCTGACTACGCCATCGCGCAGGTCGGTCGTTGGGCGCACTTTGCCCATCAATGGTACATGGCTGTCGATCCGTCTCCAGTTCTGCTTCTTGGCCAAGTTGCTGTTCATCCACGGAGCCTGGAATTTCCACCGCATGGTCAAGGTGATCATGTACAGCTTCTACAAGAACATCTGCCTCTACATCATTGAGGTTGGCCGTGTATCTATGTACATACTGCATACGCATTCAGGAACGTATGACAGTATAGCAGCCAACTCATGCGCAGGCGATATGTGCCCTTTTACGGTACCTGTCAATAGAGAGCTGCCACTGCTGCGGCTTCTCTCACGCTCTTTGTCATGGCTTTTCGTTGCCGACACATTAGTCTACCCTGTCTTGGATGACCTTTCAGCTGTGGTTCGCGATCTACAGCGGCTGGAGCGGGCAGGCGATGTTCGAGCGTTGGTGCATCGCGCTCTTCAACGTGCTCTTCACCAGCCTGCCCCCAATCACGCTGGGACTCTTCGACAGAACGGCCTCTGCCAAGACCATGCTCAAGTACCCCGCCCTCTACCGACTCTCCCAGGATCCAGACGCCTTCTCCGTCAAGGTCGCTACTTAGGACACACCTCAATTCGAGCGTACGCACACACAGACAGACGGACGTTCTTCCCTTCTCGTGCAGATCTTCTGGCTGTGGATCGCCCAGGCCACGGGACACTCCGTTCTCATCTACTTTCTCTCCTACGGTATCTTCAGCACAGGTGGAAGGAAGCGTCTGGCTCTCGTTCTAGTTGACGCAAATGCTAATAGCATGGGGCGATTTACTACAGACGCCGTCTGGTGGAGCGGACGCGGCGGCGGCTTCCTCATGTTGGGCAACTGCGTCTACACCGTGCGTTGTTGTTCGTGCTTTGCCTCTGTGGGATGGTCTCATGCTCACTACAATTGTTCTTCTCTTCAGTATGTGGTCGTGACGGTCTGCCTCAAGGCGGCGCTGGAGACCGAAGCCTGGACTTGGGTGAGAAGCTTCGTCGCTGTGCGAAGGCAACGGGCGCCTTTACATTCACGTTTGTCAGATCACGCACCTGTCGATCTGGGGCAGCATGGTGGGCTGGCTGCTCTTCCTGGTGGTCTACTCGCAGGTCTGGCCCTACGTCAACTTCGCCGCCGACATGGCCGGCATGGCGCACATCATGCTCAGCTCCTACGTCTTCTGGCTGGGCCTTCTGCTCGTCCCCGCCTTCACGCTGGCCGCAGACTTCGTCTACAAAATGTGGAGAATTTGAAGGGTTCAGATGGCGCATTCACTTTCTCAAGTCGAAGTCGACGCGCGTGCGCCCTTTCAGCGTCCGTCGCTCGGTGTTCAAGACGCTGGCCGACGAGATCCGCGAGGTGGAAGTCAAGGAGGAGGGCGACCCCTTCAACATCATTCCCTCCCTGATCAGCCACAGGAGGTGGGTGGGGACGCCTTCCTTCGCCCAGCCAACTTCTGTCGATTCAGCCGCCTCTTTTGAACTTCTCCTCTCTTTCGCATGGCTTCTCTATCCGAGCACTACCACAGTCACCACCAGTGCGCCCTAACGCTTGGCACTGGCCAGCACTTCCCTAGTGCCAGGATTGGAGATTTCATATTATGAATTGTGTTAGCTAGTGTCTTCTAGAAACTGGGTGACAACCTTCTTAGTTTGACGAGCGGCCAAGTAATTGGGCGGTTGGTTAGTGAGGCAACGAAGCGGATCGCCGGATATGTGTCATGTCCCTTGGCCGTCTCTTTATTTCTAAGGATGCTGCTTAGGTTAGAGCGTCGTCGTCGTCTTATTGGTCTGTATGTAGTTGTGCCCGTTGGTCCTCCGTTCGATTCTCCATTGGCCGCCTCGATTGATCAGGCGTCTGGTGGGCGCCTTCCGACGGCAGTTCTCGTCCCTGTCCTTTTCCACGCTCGAACGCCAGCGCTCCTCCGTCAGCCGGCCGGGCGGTTACGGTACGGTGCCGTCTTCGGCCGACTACCCGGCGCCCCTACCCGAGATGGCGCCCTCAGCCGCGGAGCAGCTGCCCAGCGAGGAGGACCTTCTCCAGCAGCGAGTCACCAACGTCAGGTGCGCCCCCTCTGACCGCTCAGTCGCGTGGCCGATTGAGGGAGAGTTCCGCTCATTCCGCTTGGTTCGCGAAAGCCACTCTTCGCACGGCATCCTGTTCTGCTTCTGTTGGCTCGCTTCTGTGGGTCGCTCATGTGTGATAGCGACAAGTATGCGCCCTCTTTCGCACAGGTTTTCGGAGGCGTCCAGGCTGCTGAGGAACGTCTTTCGTCGCAGCGCCTCGGGAGCTACCCTTGCAGAGGAAGCGCAGCGTGAGCGACCATCACTGCGCTGTGACATTGCGTTACATGTTGCAGGAGACGCTTTCACTTCAGACGGGTACGCCTTTTCGCAAGACGAGCGCGGCGTCGTCAGCCAAGGCGATCTGGTGCGTCAGTACGACTCGCAGCGGAGGCGGCGACAGCGCACAGAAACGCAATAGTTCAACTTTGGAAATACACATCCAAAGAGGCGTTTCTAGGTCACTGTTCTGTCGTTCGTGGCTTTGTCTCTTAGTAGTGCCGAGTCTTGGTCACTCGTGTCGCTTCTCTGGCGCTCTGTGATAGCTCTTCTTTTGTGCTTGTCCTAATACTCGTTGTCATTGTTTCTACGGACCTCCTGTTTGCACGATCGTCATTCTCGTCGCCTCTCTCGCTCTCTCTGGAAGTGCGTCATTTGCCTTAACGACAAAAGTTTCTATCTCAGAGTCTCAGACGACAGTGAACACAAGCTCTGCTCAGATAATAGGTCTTAGTTATCACTTACCATGCTAGGGAAAGACTTGCCACAGACCATGCGTGAAGAAGCACTCAGCTACACAGACACCACAAGAGTTGGCAGCGATCAGGTAGCCAACTCCACTCCAGGAGTCATCTGTCGAACAAGGCGAGCTTGTTGCGCGCCTGTTGAAGGTGGTGCAGGGCGGCGGTGAGCAGATGGAGAACGTCGACGAGATAAGGCAGCTGGCAGTCGCCCTGCGTCATCACGAAGGGCGCCGGCCCCACGGCCCCTGGAGGATTGGCCTGCAGCTGGTAGGATGCGCAGACCAGTCGGCAGGAGCACACGTAGAAGCTGAGCAGCAGGTCGGCCGGCAGAGGCGGCAGGAAGCAGCGACTGGGCCGGAACGACTTCAGCTCCTCCAGCGAGCGCCGTTTGGGCAGCGCCAGAGCCGACCGACTGTTCTCCAGGTGGCTGTAGAGGCTCTCGACCCGTTGACGGCGCTGCGCCAGCGGCTCCCGACTGTCGTCGGTGAAGGAGCGGACGACCTCGGCGGCGCGCAGCAGGTGGCCCTCGCAGTCGCTCAGCTGGTCCAACTTCCACTGGACGTCCGGCTGGGCCGTCGACCGAAACACGCCCCCGGCCACCTTCCGATAGCGAATGGCCACCTCCGCCTGAAGTGCACACTGGACTCTCTTTGGCGAGCACTCTGTAGTGCGCCCAGTCCAAACTGGTGGGCAGTTCGTTTCACCGTCGTACCTGAGTAATATTGTCCCCAAGCATGGTGAGAGTGCAGCGAACGGAGTCGGTATTCTTGCTTGTGAGAACCACTTTCTCGGCCACTAGCACCGTCCTCTCCTTCAGGGCGTCCGGGGAGGCGTTGAACTTGTTGGTAAAGCACAACTTCTGGCAGCACTGCTCGATCAGATAGGCCACCGGCTCAATTGAGAGACTGCTCTCCTTCTGGCTCATCAGCCAGGCACGTTCGCGGTTCAAAGCTTGCGCCTCGGCATTATTGGAGTCGGTTGTGTGACCGGCCGTTCGCATGGCGGACGACGCACTCCCAAACCTTTGTAACTGTGCGGTCTCAGCCACGGGCCACAAACTCCTCCTGTACTGGCGGAACGTGAACGTCTGTATGTTCGACTCGCAAAGTACTGGCTGGCTGGCAATCAATCGACTTGCATTTCGTAAAAACGGATATTTGCAATCCGTCAATACAACAAAGTAGAGAAGCGGCCAGTGTCGCATAGCAAGCAGTCGTGCGCGATTAGCTATTTTGTTATTGAACCAGACATTCGAATCAAACCCAAGGCATCCAAGCCAGGCGGGCTACTAGGATATCTGGAACAAGGGAAACGTGCAGGAGAACCTGCAGTGAAGCACTCCGACCAGAACGGGAGAAAGCAGACCGCCACTCACTTATCATGAGAAATAAGGCCGATTTCCGCCCGAAGATTCTCCACAATTTCCGCCGGCGCGCGAGTTTCAGAGTACGCATATTCCCTCCACTTGCAAGGACCGGCGCGCAGCAGAACTCCACCGAAATCCTGTAGACCAAGCCGAATTGAGCCCAAAATTTGCCATTTCGGTTCGATTCAACATGTAGCCGGCAGCTAAGATTCGGGGCTGCGCCAATCGCCGACTCGCCTTACCATTTTGGACGGGAAGAATTGACAATTCATGCGCAAATGCTCACTTTACCACGCCGTCTTTCCGCACTGCATTTCCTTCAATCCAGAAGTTTGAATGGGCGCGCAACTTTAAGTTACAACACAGTTTGAGGAGAGTACGGTAAAAGTTGCATTCAAATTTAAATTTCGGCATTAGGAAAGTGGCTGTTTGAGGGCATAATCGACACAATATGGAGAAACCAATAGCGAATTCGCGTTCCTCGCCGCGAAATACTACCCTAGAATCGACATTTCAACCGTACAATTACCACACTTTCAGTTTCGTCGAATACGATAGGGCTACGATAGGTCGATTTTCGACCAAAACTCGCCAATCTTGATCCAAAACGCCAAAATAACGCCAGATTCGGCATCAGCGACCTCGAAAGCACCGGGATCGACTCCAACATTGATTTTGACCACCCGGGTGGAAATTCGAATTTTGGACGCGGCCGGGGTACGGTAGCCGGAAAAATATTTTTGAAAATCGATTCCGGATCAGTTTTCGACGGGGAATCGCGTGGTGCAGTCCATTTGACCATAAATAATCGCAATCGGGCGCTAAAACGGCCGAAAGTCAAAAATCGGCATTTTCGACCCCCGACGGAGACCAGTTGGCACAGCAGAACTCAAGATTTCCGCGGCGGATTTCAGAGATTTTGGTCTTAAACGAAAGAGAACATGTTAATCTTGCCGATTTGAGATATCTGGCCCGATCCAACAACTCCCTGATTTACTAGGATTTTTGGAAGGCAAATTTTTGTCAAAAAACCACTTTCGGCTACAGTAACCCGAGAACGCGTCGACCTAGAGGGTCGGGATTTTTTGTCCCCTCTTCGTCTCGTCGAGGACTACAACATATCCAAAGGGCATCAAAATCGGCCCATTATTCCAGAAAGTAGCAGCTGCTGAACACCCTCCCAGTAAGTAAAAATTCAAATTTTTGAATTTTTCTCAAAATTTTTCCACCACGCGAAAAAAACGAAGGCCCGAGCGCCCCTACTATCCCTCGAGAGCTATCGATTAAAAAAAACCCCGTCCAAATCGGATGAGAAATGAGGCACGAAAGTGAGTGGCGAAAGTTTTGATCGGGAGCAGCTCCACTATAGCACTCCGCCCCTTTTGGGGTCGGAGTGCTAA
>JASAMZ010010283.1:0-30714 GCA_030248115.1 Linhomoeus sp. GSCO2_2
CGTGAATACTTGTGCAACGTCGCGCTTCACCAATCATTACTTTGCACTTCGACATGCATATGTACTGTACGTACACTCATCGTGCTGCTGGAGTTAGTCGCGTCGCCTACGGTACGTACACACCAGAGATGATGGTGCAGAAGAGGCCAAAATAGCAGATGGGCGTCATGAGCCAGCGAACAATCCAGAGGCCCTTCGGCGTGTAACGCAACATGGCGAAGTACATGCCAGCGATGACAACGGTGTGCCCACTGAACATCTCGTCGCCACACAGAATCTGCTCCTGGCCGCTGGTCAGGCCGCCAGAAGAGATGTACTGCAGGAATCGGTCAAGTAGCACCCTCGGATTGTGAATCACCGTGGACCCGTTCAACTGAGGGATGGACAAGTTTCAGTTGCGAAATCCAAATTGTCTCTAATGTCAGGAAGAGATACATACATAGCAGCAAACACCTGGGGAAGACAGACGCGCTCGTTGTCGGGGAAGCCTGGCGGCAGGTATGTGAAGGCGAGACAGAAGCTCCTCAGGCCGTAGAGAAGGGCGCCTACGAGGAAGAGGCGGCGAAAGACGACGCTGCGATGCCTGTGCAGCAAGGCCGTCAGCAGGCCCACTGTGGAACTGGCGGCGCTGAGGAAGTCGCTGGCCTTCCAGGCCCACTTCTGCCTGGGAACCAGGCTGAAGAGCAGGTCCGGAAGCGGCTTCCTCGGCGACAGGTCGTGAATGATGGCCAGCAACAGGAAATTGCTCAGGCAGGCGCCAACCATCAGCAGCATGGCCAGCAGGGTCTTGTGCCACTCCGAAGGGACTGCGGGGCCGACGTCGAACGACGACGAGCGGGAGAGGGTGGAGGAGGGACTCAGGGGATGGGTGGAGCCCTTCTCATCGGCCTCCGCACCATCGCCCTTCATCACGGATCGACCCTTGGCGCCTTCAAGATCGTCGACCATCGACATCTCGGCAGCGGCGACGGCCCGCTTGCGGCAGGCGCCCAAAAGCGATAGGTGATTTCGCCTAGTGTTCGGCCGGCGGCATCTTCGAAGCTTGGCGATTCCACGTCTCAAACGGCGCAGCCAGCTCGACAGCACCGGTTGTATAACGACCGTCGGCGACGACGACAACAGCTCCGGTGGAGAGAGCCGCCTTGGCGGCGGCGTGCCGTCGTTGCGATTCAGTGCTGACGACGACGATGGCACGAGAGCGATTACCGATGCTGCTACCACAGCGGCCGGTAAACCTGCGCAGGTACATCAGGTACCGCACGCCCACTGAAGGGAACGGTGGCTGAGCAGCCGAACGAGCGCCGTTTGCCCGTCGGTATTCCGCCGGCTAGCAGTTTGAACAGCCTCCCGCTAGACAGAAAGAAGCAGCCTTCTGTCCGCGCTAACAAGCGGCAACGGAGCGCTGATTGGAGAGCGGCGGATAGAACGATGATTGGCCGGTCAACCGAAGTTAACGTGTCCTTGACTATGTTTGAATTAACGCTTGTACAGTATTTGCCTGTGCGCGTTTTGAATACTTCGTCGCGCCGACTAAACATTTCGTCATAAAAGAAACCGGCGATTTGGATTCGGATGTGTCGTCGTCACGGAGTTTTACCAGCAGCACATCGGTGTCGGTTTGGTTTTGTACTTCGAATCGGAATGCTTACTTTGTTCGGCTGCGTCGCCAGGAGCAGTTGTAGCGGCAGTGGATCCAGGGCCGCCCTTCTGTCGTCTTCTCTTCTCTCTTCCACTCATCATCAGCAGTCGGTGTGGCCGTCGTCTTCTCGCCAAGTGCACCACCACAAGGAGCGCGAGCGCGACCTGCGCATGTTCCTCGGCATCGTGCGCTCCAATCGGCGCAAGGCGAATCGCCACATCGACCGGAGGTTCCAGGCGATTCGGCGCGACAAAACGCTTCGACTGGAGAAGGACCCGCACAAGACGCTGGAGGAGGAGAAGAAGCACCAGAAGATGCAGTGGACCCAAGCCGAGAAGAGGAAGTGAGCCTTTGTGTTTGTGGGGCCAGTTACTGCCCAATGGAATGGTGTAGTTGTGGCGCCTTCCGAAATCGAACTGCGTTCGCGTTCTGCGGTCTTCGCGAATGTTGACGTCGAATCTTGCAGCCGTTATTTGCGATACAGAACGAACTGCATGGAAGCATACTACCTAGCGTGAACACTTTTTGGAGGTTTGACCCAATTTTGCTGTAAACTACGGCATTTGAAGGCCGTTTCTTTTCCTCCAGAGACGAGCGGAAGCAGTTGGCGTCCGGTTCCGAGCCCTTCAACCTCCACACCATTCCCTACGTGGACCGAAGAGAGGATCACAGCCATGAGACCGTAAGGGAGGCGGTGGAGAGGCTCTCTTTTGAGCCCGCCTCGCCCCCAGACGCTGGGCGGGTGCGTGACTTGCTCAGTCGATGGCGGAAGGGCGATGAGAAGACCAAGGACATCAACAAGGTAATTTGGCAGTAGCGGGCGCTGGCTGACATTATTGCGACTCTTGCGAAATGGCGGGATTCAAAAGGGGAACGGTCCATTGCATTGGGTGGGAATAGTAGTGCCAGTGGGATGTCTGTTGGCTAGGCATGGGGTTTGTTCACACAGTACACACTGGATGACGCGCCGTGGCGTAGCCAGGGGGGGGGGGGGGGGGTCATCGGTGCAAATCGCTTCCCCAGATGTCCAGTGAGCGACAGAAATTTTGTCTGCGGCGCTATAAAAAGTGTGAAATTTTTGGCTGCGGCGCTATAAATTGTAGAAATTTTCGCCTGCGGCGTTATAGATAATGACCAGGCAAGTCGTCCGGGGGACGCAGTATACTCCACAAATTTGGACTCCTACTCACGGTGACTCCTCTGCTGTTGTGGCCTCCTGACACTCCCAATCGCAAAAGCAATGCTGAGTTCGTGATCTACATCCCAAAATACCCCAGATTCGACATACAACACCCCTAGTTTCCTATGGACTCCAGGAACTGAAATTCTGCACTTGGGGTATGGTAGCATACAAATTCGTCGTAGGTACGTTCAAACATCATCTATACACTGAACGGATACCAAATTCGTAATCAGCGCCCCCGAAAACCCCGAAATCGAGCATAATATTGGCAAAGTCGACCCGACGCCCAAAATTCAAACGGACGCGGGAGGGATACTGTAGCTTCGACAATTTTTCCAAAATACTTTACTGGGCCAGATTTAAGCGCAGAATCGTTTGAAACCACTTTTGGAAAGATTCGGCGACGCATTCGAGCGCTCTAGGCGACGAAACGCGAAAATCGCAATTTTCGACCCCGGAGTCGAAAAAGTCGCAGTGTAAGAAAGTTTTTTGTGTTTCGCCCGATTTTCTCCGTTCATGGCTCATTCGATAGAGGACATCTGGGAAGGAGCACCAAGAGTGGTCTCGCCGCTCTAGCTGCTACCTAGCTCGCACAGCAGCCAGTCAAAGTTGACCTGGGACCGAAATTCGCGAATTTTTCAAATTTGGCGCCAAAATTGGTCCCGCAGCGATCCAATTCTTTTTTTGCCAACTCGGCACTATCGAGTACTACAACATATCAAAAGATAGTATATGAGACGTTCTCCCGAAAAATGTAGTAAAAGTGGCCAGGGGGGGTCAGCAGCCAGAGTCGCCACCCCATACGTCTGGTAGGCAGTTAAGTTTGTAACAGAGTGCCACAGGTCCGGTGTTGTAGGTTGTATTGACGCCTGGGTGCGTTGACGCCGCGTCAACACACCCCGGGATAAATTGACGCGCGCCAATCTACCCGACCTTATTCCGAGTTGCGTTGACGCTTGCCCTTATTCAACTAGGCGCGTGTTGAAAGCACTTTGACTTCTGCCTTTGCCTCGTTAGCGCAGTAGATAGAGATAGCTCCAGCTGGTTAAGCCTGGTTCACACTGAACGCGAAGTAAGCCCAAAGTAAGAAATAATACCACGAAGTAATAAGAAGTAGGGGCTCTTCACTCCTTACTTCGCAGTATTGTTTCTTCGGACTCACTTCGCGCTCAGTGTGAATCAGGCCTTAGTGGTCACAGTGGAAATGTCAAATTCTACCTTGGCTCAGACCTACAAGCACCGTACATACCTCGGTGCTGGAGGCGTCATTCCACGAACGCTGGCACGAAACGAATTCTGAAGTGTCACAATCGAGGAGACGACACTGGTAAGTAATCGGATCGGCCAAAGTGAGATTGTGTGCAGGTCCTCCTGGGATTTGGGTAGTCACTAGAGGTCTGCAAAATACTAGAGGCTAGCTAGAGATAGATACTCGCTAGAAGTCCGAAGCCAGTGTCTTCACTCAATTGCACTTTGTATTGAAGGCATGAGTAGAGGAAACGGTGTCATTGTCCAAAATCGGTTTTGGAATTGTCTCATCTCTCCCCGCGCTTATAAGCACTACACGAAGCTCTGTAGTCAATCAAGATTGCACGGCGTCAGCGCACCCGACCTTATTTCGCGTCCCTCCGCGGGAAGGCAGCCTGAGTCCAATTGAATAAGGCGGCAGGCGTCAACGCACCCCGCGATAAGCTCGGGTACGTTGACGCGCGTCAATTCACCAGGCGGGAAAAGTTGACGCGGCGTCAATTTATCCCGGAGTCAATACAACCTACAGCACCGCTCAATTCCTCCTCTAGCAGGAGTTATGACGACTTTTCTGAACCCTACACTTTCGCGGCGCGCCAGTATTTTCAACTTCGGCGGCGAATAACTACAGGTAGACAGCAGACCGAGGGCTCAAATTTGGCACACTTCTAGTACCCGACAACAACTATGTGCCACAGAAGTGAGAAGTCTCTACGCTGAGCACAGCGTCGACACGGTAAGTCCGAAGAAAAATTTTTTTAAGCCATTGTATCTCAAAAACGCTAGATCCGATCGGCCCAATTCTTGGCCCATCTTGTAGAGCGATCGATTCTGCATTGGATTCCGTTGAGAATAGGGTGTCCCCAAGATAGCGGTTTTTCGAGAAAATTGCCATTTTAAAATGAAATGGTTAGGCTACAGCATATATTTAAAGATAGAGAGTTGCGCCAAAAGTTCCCGGAAATTTTCGCTAGTGACGAAATAATGGTTACGCTGCGAAGTTTAGAACCTGTTGGACGAACCATCTGTAATTACGCAAAATTCCTGGCCAAGCTCGACGTAAATAGTTTGAGGGAGCTGACTGAGAGAGACTGTGACTGCCACAACTCTGCATTCATGTATGCACCTGCAGGTCATGTTCTGACTGGAAATTTGGAATTTGTCAAAGATGAGAATTTGAAAAAATTAATGAGTTATGGTGCCAAATTTAGGGTTCCCGCAAATATCGATTGGGGCAATGTTGTCGAGTGCAGTGAGGAAATCTGGAACTCCTTTGTGTCCAAGCATAGAAAGAAGCGAAGACAGAGCCCTGAACTCTATGAAAGGGCGCTACAACCCTACAGAATCGTCATCCAAAGGAGAATTAGACGCGCCGCTCTGCGACCAGTAGAGCAAGGAAATTCAGGTATAAATTTTGAAGTGGCGTTTAAAAATTTGCGCAAATTGCACCAAAATATGGTTGTGGTACCAGCAGATAAGGCAGCAAATAATTATGTCATTTGTTGCAAAAAGTATTACCTGCTTAGTATTTGTAAAGAAATGGGAATAAAAATTCAAAATGGAATCACATCAGAAGGAAATGCACTATATGAAGTTTCGAACATTGAAAGTGACAAACTGTTTGAAAATCACGAACGCCTTGCAAAATTTTTCGGATTAAAATTCGGCTTAGAGGATAAGACTATTCCTAGAATATTCGCGACAGCTAAAATGCACAAAAATCCGCACAAATTTCGCTTTATTGCAGGCGCTAGGCTATCTTCTACTAAGAAAGTTAGTGTACTCCTACAGAAGATATTGCGACTGTTACAGGGACACTTCAGAAACTACTGCAATGCTATCGTCGCCAATGGAGGTCCCGTACACTATTGGGCAGTCTCAGACAGTCTTACGGTTGTAGAAAAGGTAAAGAATATTGAAAATGTCAAAAATATTGCAACATTTGATTTTGAGGCAATGTTCAACAATATTCCACACAAAGTTATTGTGAAACAATTATTTGAACTGGTTGGCATGTGCTACGGTAATGCGGGCCAAAATCAGGCAATTTATGTTACAAATAAGGTGTATTTTGCCGAAAAAGGCAGGAATGGCCGAAGTTTTGAGGCATATGAGGTCAAGCACTTGATTTCGCAGGTCGTTGCAGAGGCGTATGCATCATTTGCAGGCATTATGTTCCGTCAGAGAATGGGTGTGCCCATGGGCGGCGCTGCGGCGCCTGTTATGGCCGATTTGTGCCTTGCGCGATTGGAATTTGCACATATACAGGCCAACAGAAACGACTTCAAGTCTAAAGACAGACTGATCGCAAGGTACATAGATGACGTTCTAGCAATAAATAGCGAAGGGTTTGAAAGGTTAGGCAAAGAAATTTACCCGCAGGAGCTCAAATTAGGCAAAACGGAACTGCAAAACGAAAAAATTTCGTTTCTCAACCTTGAATTCGAAATAGCTCAAAGAAAGCTGAAAGACATCTACGTATACGATAAGACCGAAAGTTTCGATTTCGACGTCATAAAATTCACTCACGTTACGACCAATTCCCCCAGTAGTTTGAATTATGGGACATTTTACACCCAACTGATAAGATACTCGAGGATATGTACATGCAAAGATGGTTTTTGGGGCAAAATTCGCCAATTACACAATAATATGCTAAACAGGGGCTACAGCAATGTGAAACTGATGAAATGCATGTGTCGATTCTACGAAAATTATAAGATTAATGTACTAAAATATGGAATTACATCTAGAAAGCAGTTTGCAAAGTGTACGGTAGACAAATGTTTCATCTAGCGGAGCTACAGTAATCCTAGTGTGTGAAAACTACTTTTGCTTCAGAGATCCGAGAATTGCGTGTAGCGTAGCTGCTGTATTGTGGACCGGAACCGACGCTACTCCTTCGAAAGTGGACGCTGTCCGAAAATCCTCAAATCGCCAGCAAATTTGCGGAATAAAAGTCAAATTCTACAGAATTGTGGGAGTTTTGCGGCCAGTGCAAGTAATGTCGACTAGAAAGAAGGGAGGAGCGAGTGGCGGAAGAGGGGGAAGTGCATCGGCCAAGAAGAGGAGTTTCACGGACAAGAACGACATGAAGAAGGACAAGGAAGAAGTTTGTAGGAGTGCTATTACTGAGTTGTGTTGAATAAACATCATTCTGCCCTATGTATTTGTTGCTCAAGTATAGTGCCAGTCATCTACTGATGAGGTCGCGCTGGCACTTCGTGGCTGAGTCTAGATCTAGCGACCGAAACTCAGCTAACGCTAGTCGTCTGAAGTATGAACTTAGTCAAAATTGAAAACTTGATGCTATGTAAGCTGTTGTGATACCTGTGTGTCACGTGTTCTATTAGAAAATTGGCACACTATCTTTTCTGACGTTTCCTTAATAACTCGAAAAAGAAGCACCAACTTAATTTCCGGTCACCGCCAGTTTATGCGCATCAACATTCTCTACAATTTATGTCTTAACGATGTGTTTTGAATTCTGCACTGATTTCGAGAAATTTCAGCCTTTTTGAAAAATTTTGAAAAATCGCTCTATGAATGCGTGCTGTGCGCTAGTTCAAGCACACGCGGCCATTTTCACCAGCCTCGTTAACTAACCTCTATAGGGCCTACCTTTTACAGGCAACAGCTTCTGACTAATCCCTGCCGTTCGGGCTCGGCTAATTGAGCCAGCGGACTTTGCCATTGAAATCGTCCCAAAATCTTGGCAAAGTCCGCTGGCTCACATTAGCCGAGCCCGAACGGCAGGGATTGGTCAGAAGCTGTTGCCTGTAAAAGGTAGGCCCTATAGAGGTTAGTTAACGAGGCTGGTCAAAATGGCCGCGTGTGCTTGAACTAGCGCACAGCACGCATTCATAGAGCGATTTTTCAAAATTTTTCAAAAAGGGTGAAATTTCTCGAAATCGGTGCAGAATTCGAAACACATCGTTAAGATATAAATTGTAGAGAATGTTGATGCGCATAAACTGGCGGTAACCGGAAATTAAGTTGGTGCTTCTTTTTCGAGTTATTAAGGAAACGTCAGAAAAGATAGTGTGCCAATTTTCTAAAATGGCAATTTTCTCGAAAAACCGCTATCTTGGGGACACCCTATTCTCAACGGAATCCAATGCAGAATCGATCGCTCTACAAGATGGGCCAAGAATTGGGCCGATCGGATCCAGCGTTTAGTGTCGACGCTGTGCTCAGCGTAGAGACTTCTCACTTCTGTGGCACATAGTTGTTGTCGGGTACTAGAAGTGTGCCAAATTTGAGCCCTCGGTCTGCTGTCTACCTGTAGTTATTCGCCGCCGAAGTTGAAAATACTGGCGCGCCGCGAAAGTGTAGGGTTCAGAAAAGTCGTCATAACTCCTGCTAGAGGAGGAATTGAGCGGCCGGACCTGTGGCACTCTGTTACAAACTTAACTGCCTACCAGACGTATGGGGTGGCGACTCTGGCTGCTGACCCCCCCTGGCCACTTTTACTACATTTTTCGGGAGAACGTCTCATATACCATTATATGCAACTTTTTCGAGTTCTACCTTGTAGTATGCCTTTTTCAGTACTTTGAAAATTTAAATTTTTGAATTTCCCGCCAACGGGGTCCCGCAGCGTGACCCCGTATGCCGTGCAGGTTGCCCACCCACTAGACCTACCCAACGCAAAAGACCGTTTTGAAATCGGCCGCTTCATGCGCGAGCTACATCCGTTGCAATTTTCTGTTTCCGCGCACAATCGCTATACTCCACACTTTTTTGTGGAGTATAAAAATTGCTGTAAATAGGTAGCAAGATTTCACCCGAGTGCTCATTTTGCGCACCCGGTGGCGCTCAATGATCGGCCAAAGATGCTGCCCTCCCCAAAATTGTTTTTGCCCCTCCCACTTGTCAATGCTGCCTGCGCCACTGTGTCGCACAGTATTAGTCTAGTGGAATACTAATCTGAAGGGCCGTTGTAGGTTCATGAGACCCTGGGCAAGGAGTGGCGGCCCAGTCACCTTCGCTGTCTGGACGTCAAGAGTCGCTTCATTCTGGCCCACGAGGCGCTGGTCGCTCGCGACTTGGAGGGACTCGACTTGCTCGTCACCAAGGCGGTCTGTGTGGTGGTGACGTGATAGTTGACAGTATACCCCTTTATGAACGATTGGACGCATGCGTCCAATGCGGCCTGGTGGCTGGGACACCTGAGGTTGCCAGATATCCCATGTTACCTGGAGTTACGTCACCTCTGGTGCAATGCAGCGAAGGCAAGAACGGAGGTTTCATCGTACGTGCGTCCAGGTAACCTGGGGCTTCCGGCAACCTGGAGAACTCCCTCGTAACATACCTTTCATAAAGGGCTACGGAATTCCCACATTCCGTCGCTGATTACTGTTGTGTTGTCGGTCAGCGATCAAGAGTGACACCCCAAAGACGGCTTCAGTTGTCTGCATACCTGTAACGCTGGGGGGGGGGGGGGGGTGGGGTCCCCCCCCCTGGCCGGAGATCTCCCCACCCCCCCCCCCCCCCCCCCCCCCCTGCCCGGCCTGAAAGACCCCCCTCCCAAAAATTGCGAAAATTTTCGCCAGCAGCGCTTAAATTTGGCCAAATTTTCGCCTTCGGCGCTATATTTAGGCTGTTTTCCATCAAAATTAAGCGATTTTTGGCACTTTTTACCCTATTTTTGCAAAATTTCCTTACTTTTTTGCCAAATTTTTAGGTCATTTTTACCCCCACCCCTCCTCGGTTTTGGAACCCCCCCCCCCCCCCCCCCCCCTCCCCCCTCCCCGAGGCGGCGCGTTACAGGTGTGGTTGTCTGCCATTCTCCTCTGTTCTCAGGCTCTGCAGGAGATGTGGCCTCTGGTTACGCGCGGCTCTCTGCTGTGGGAGTTCGTCTCCCTGGAGAGTCCCGTGGAGCTGATCGACTGGAATGCGACCACCAACCCCGACAACCGCCTCGTCATGCACGTGAGCGCGTCGGCGAGCTGTACAGGATTGATTGGTTGATGAATTCGGTGACGTGGCCAGAGGTACATAGAGCTGGTCTGCAAATTGTGTGGATTGTGAAACGTTCTCGCATTCACATAGCCAAAAACGAAAACTTTGAATTTTGCATTGCGGCAACAACAGGTTTTCTTGAGTGCATTTGTCCCATCGCACCCTGGCTACGCCACTGCTTTGAGGAGAGCACCTAGTGGGGCTATCATTTGGTCCAGTAGTACACGTCGAGCTTTGCCCAAGTGATATCAACTTCTGTGACAAGTGTTTCAATAATACCGTACTCTCGACCGCTCCCTCTCTCCTCAGGCGCTCTACCGAATGGAGAGTCGGCAGAAGGTCGCCGCCTACGACCGATTCGGCCGCCTGCTCTGGGGCAGTCCCGAGAAAGCGGTACGCGTCGTCAACTACCCCGTCTTCCTGTGCGTCGCCAGTAGTAAACACGACGTCGAGTGGAAGCTGACCGCCCAGAAGTTCGGCTCCAGACCCCACTACGAAGCGCCCGAATTCATTAGCCCGCGCACCGTCAGAGACGATAGACGGGGCTGATTGGGGATTGGCTGTCGTGCTGCACCTTTGGAAGATGCTTGTTTTGAGTGGAGAATTTCAAGACTTCTGCGATATTAAAAGTGCGCTGCCCGGAGCGTCACTGGATCGCTCCAAGTGTCGCTGGTGTACACGTTTTGCAGATGAGCATTGAAGTTTGGTCTTATGTGCGTCAATGCCGCCGTAAGCAACGACGCTTGGCGGCTAATTGGCTGAGGCCTCAGCGCGGTACTACGCAGCAGTTTTCCATCTTTCAGACAGTGGGTTGGAGTTGTAAGCAAGGGCTTACAAGCACAGCACCACAAACAAAACAGCGACGGCGATGGGCACCGCAACATTAGGCACATTTGTCATCTGCACATGGTCCCAATTAGTCGCAGCACCGTAATTTTTCCAACACAGTTTGAAAACGTTAGGCTCAACTGCCAGTTACAGTTGATGCTACAAATTTCGCTACTCGTCTTGGAGAAATTGCAGTGCCATTTCCTTACACGTCGAATGAATGCTAATGGTGGCTAATGAGAAGGGGTGGCACGACGTCTCTTCTCTTGTGGAAGCCTCCAGTTCCCTCCTGGGAGGCCTGCAGAGGCCCAGTGGCCCACGACTGGAGCCTTTGACTCGTGGCGATCTCGTCCTGAAATAGAGGTTTTATCTTCAAGAAGTTTGCGTGCACCATCGAATTCATACTGTATCGTATTCATTTTAAGGCGTCGGTCACCGTTGAAAGGGGGTAGACGTCGTGGGTGGGCGTGACGACCTGGCGCCGAGAGGCCAGGCCGTGGCCCAGATCTGGTTTCAGCTCCTTGGTGTCCCAGAGAAGGCCCATCTCGCCCTGACCCACTTGGGAGGGCGTCAGAGAGGCCGACTCGCCTCTGTGCACTGTCTGTGGCACCTGGCAATGTCAGTCGACACTGACAATTGACATATGCACTGTGTGAAAGCTCATTGAGCATCGTGTCCGTACCACGTTGCGCACTCGGTCGATGACCGAGCTGCCGGCGTGACTCTCGCGATTCGGCGCCATCAGCCGGGAAATGAACGTCTCCGACTCCAGATCAATGGGGCGACTGAGCTCTTCCTTGTATTTCACATGTGGAACCTATGTAAGCGGCGGAGGTTACGTTCGGCACAATACTACACTTCAACTGAAACGGATGGACTCTACCTGAGATCTGATCGATCCAATGGGCGTCTCGCCCGACAGGCCTTTGGCGTAATTGCTTCCAGCCTGCTTGGGTATTACACCCTCGGAAAGACGCTTCTGAAACGTAGGTAGCACCAAGTCTGTACTTGTAGTATGTGTGTACTGTTTTCTTTTCAATATTTCAATCGCTACAATACATAGGTATGTATGTTATTGCGGCATCCGTGCCTTTTCATCCTCCACGTCGGGAAGGCTGCCGACGGATCTGACGACGTTCCTTCTGTGGCCGCCAAACGGCGTTTGTCCTCCCTGTGAGGCATACTTGTTCCCTCCGGCGAACATGGTCAGAAAGTTCTCTGTGTTGAGTTCGCCCTGCTTCAACTCCTTGCTTCCCAGGTCCACCTGAAGGTTGCTTGATCGTACTGCATATACAGTAATACCGTAGTTGCGCACACATGATTACTACAGAATTTTGGTCGGCCAATCGGTCGAGTCTCAAGTTATTACCGTACACACCTTCGTGTAGGCATTTCTGGAAGCTCCAAAGGCGCCCATTCCAGACTGGCTCGTTTTCGTCGGCGTATTCTCCCAGGGTATAGCGGGCGGAATAATGATACGCTTCTGTTTGGGGGCGTAGCGAGTGGTGGCTCGCACCTTGCGAACGTCGTCGTCGAACAGTGGTGGTAGTTTAGATGCCGGTATCGCCGACACGACCTCAGTTGAAGGTGGCTCTTTTGATGGAGGCTCTTCCGTGCCTTCAGTTTGAGATTTGTCTGCTGTTTCGGCCTTAGGTGTTGACGCAGCCTTCGCATCTTTTGATGTGGTGGAAGTCGGTTTGGCAGGTTTGGCTTCGGCTGCCGGCTTCTTCGCGTCAGCCGGTTTGGTGGCAGCTTTCGGTGGAACTTTGGGCGACTCTTTTGCCTTGGGTGGTGCTTTCACTGCTTTGTCCTTCTGTGCATCATTCGCAGCAGACTTGGTTGCTTTTGTCTTCGGCTCTTCCTTCTTTGCCTCTTCTTTCGGCTGAGCTTTTGTGGTTGGCTTGGTCGATTCAGGTTTCTTAGAGGGAACCTCTTTTGGAGTATCTGGCTTCTTCGACTTTACTGATGCTTCCGATTTCGCAGCTTCTTTTGCCGCTGGCTTAGGCTTCTCCTCCGCCTTCTTCGGAAGGTCTTGTTTCACTGGTGTTTTCGAGGGTGCTTCTTTCTTATCGTCTTCCTGAGTCAACTTTTTCGCCGCTGTCGAGTCTGCCTTTGCAGACGTCTTAGGCTTCTCCTCAGTCTTCTTTGGTGCCTCTTCCTTTGCGCTCTCTTGTTTTGCAGGCGCTTTCAGCTCTTCCGCCACTGGTTCGTCTCCTCCTTCATCGTCTTCTATTTCGGAGACATCCTCTACCTCTTCCTCGTCGTCTTCTCCAGGCTGCTCATCGTCCAGCGTGTCCTGCTTCTGCAATGTATGTACATGTACGTATTGCATTGAGCTACACGCATAAAAATGTCTGTGATCTCACCTTTAGCGATGACATGACCGCCTATCGTTCAGGAAAGTATGAAAGATCGCCTTCCAATCTCTCGTGTTGTTTGTCAGCGGCTACCGAGAAAGGCTTCCTCTATACCATTCAGAACGGCCGAATAGCGTTCGCATTTGCGTCGAGCGCCTACTGCCGCATCGTTTGTTGGCGCCTCGGCTGGCCGGCACTCCCCATTCTATGTACGTATTCCTGTTGAGGCGGCTGTCCTCTGAAACAGCAGCTCCGAACAGCTACTAGAGCGACGGAGACCGCAATGGCGAGAGGAGGAGAGGAGCGCGTCCAGATTTGCTTAAAGCTGAGAAGCTGCTTATTCCAGGTTTCTCGCACCAATGGACGGAGGCGCGCTATAGGACTATGGGAAGAGCCGCGGGTCAAAGAAGGGTGGCTACTATTGTCGGTATCAACGGGCGGTAAGGTGTTCCCCACATCGTTCATCCGTTGTACATACGCACGATGAATCTGTCGAACGAATACTGCATCCTAGGGTCACCACAGCAGTTGCGAAAACTTACTCATGTGCGTACATACACAAATACACGTACATTGTATGCACAAGCAAGTCGCAAGCTCTCACAGCGGAGACACAGATGGTCATGGTCGCAATCACAGTAGTGGGAGAAGTCTGTCATCGGCTGCTAATGCGCTGCGGTCAAAATCACGACCTTCTTAGGCGCCACGAACTCGACTTGTTGCGCCACCGAGCTTATAGGCTCCACCTTGACTAGCTTATGGTGGCGCAGAGCGGTGGTACGCGCCGCGTGCGTTGCCGTTCTGACTTTGCTGTCCGCCCTTTCGTAGCCCAGCTGCTTCCAGAAGGCGTTCTTGAACTCCGTGCTCATTCTGGAGTGGAAAATGCTCTGCGACTAATCTGCGAACTCTGCTCTGCTCTAATTGCCTACTCGTAAACATTCTCACCTCAAATAGACAAAGAGGTTGATTCCGCTGTTCAAGATGATCAGGTTCCGAATGAAGGGCCCATAGTTGCCTCTTGCCGTCGCCGATAGGCCCTTCAGCATTGCCAGCAGGGTGCGGCTGACCAGTTGAGTAACCAGGTATAGGATCGAGACCAGTCCGAGCATCTTGGCCAGCTTCACCTGAAGCGTTCAGGAGTGTTCACAGGATTCTCTGCAACGCTTCAAATGGAAGCAAAGTGCGCCAACTGACCCCAAGCTCCTTCTTGATCTCGTAGATGTTTTCGTTGCGCCGTTTGGCCGCTTGAATTCGCAAGAAGATGACCAAGAGAATACCCACGTAGATTGAGAATATCACGCCGACAAGGAACACCTTGTGGTAGGATTGAAAGTCGTAGAACACTGGAACAGAGTACAGAACATGCGTGCGTGTAAGAGACACGACAGAGCAATTGTCAAGACTCACACTGTGTCACAGAGGAGACCAGATAGCAGTTGGGCAGTAACAAGGTAGTGCTGGTTCCGTAGAACATGAATGCCGAGTCCACGCAGGAGTAGGTCCAGAAGAAAAGGCTGACTGCCCAAGTGAATCCCCCACCGCCGGTCCTGTACTTGATGGGCCAGAAGGTGGCCACGCAGCGATCGAGGCCCACGGCTATGGCCATCGTGATCGACGCTGATTGGCTGCAAATTGTGACTGCGATTACTGGGGCTTGGTACGCGTTTGGTACTAGGCACAGTAGCTTACCGTAAATGCTCTAATAGGCCCCCCTCAAATAAGCCCAGCCCCCCCCCTTCAGGGGCTTATTAGAGTATTTACGGTAGCTTCAATGTGGGTTGCGCACCACAGAATAGAATGGCTGTCTTTGAGGAGCGTAACCCTTGCTTCCCAGTTGCCACTCACCCAAAGAAGGGCAGCCACATTTCCACGCAGCACCACCTCTGGGTGGCGACCTCGTCCCAGAGGTTGGCCTGTCGAATGAGCCTCTTCAATCCGGTGACCACGTAGGAGAGACCGACGAGAAAGTCGGCCACCGCCAACTGGACAACGAGGGCGAAACAGCGGTTGTGCAGCGATTTGGAGCGGACGATCACCCATGAGATCACGACGTTGGTCACCGCTGCCACCATGCCGGTTGCCACCTATAAAAGGGACAACACAATGTGTGGTACATTCATGCTTTATGTGAGGGTTCCACCAATACTTCAGAAAGAAGTTGAAGCCATTACCTGCGCAATGTTGGCCGCGTAGGTTCGTTCCAGGCTGGCCAGGGAGTAGTTGCGCAAGTTGCCAAGAAATGTGGCGTTGTACAACTCGGACGGTCGGTAATGCGTAGTCATTCTTCGCAGAGCAAGCCGAATGTGTATTCGCCTTCTTCGTTTTCTTCGAACTCAAGAAAAATGTCTGTCTTCGAAACGGGAGTCGCTTCTGAGCTCAGACCTGCTGTGCCTTCAAGCGACAAATAGTAACCCAAGGGCCAGGGGTCAGTCTGGGTCTAAGCGATTCTCCTGGGAGGTCGTCACAGCCGATGTTGTGTCTGACGTCCAGCTCACTAACACGTGATAACAGCAGAAAGGAAGCGTCGATCCGGGTGAACCGACGAGACGTGCACAGAGTCACTTGTGTCGGAAGTTTACCGGCTGTTCCCTGTTCTGCAAAAAGTATATAATCAAGTCCAGACAGTCGGTGGGAGAGGTGACCAGGTGACGACCAGACCACCCATGGGTTCATGAGCACTCTACTGCTCCAGCGCACCGTCGCACTACGGAACAGTAGTTCGCCTCCAAGCTACTGTCAGGCTAATGTAACTATCTACCTGGAGCTACAGTAGCCTGAGAGGTCAAGGACACATAATGCAGTGGAAAGGTAGGTAGCAATTATAAATAGGGAAAGAGTCGCCTCAGTTGATTATTGCAACTTTCAAAGCTCCTCGACTTCTTTTGTGAAGTGATTCTGAGCTGAGTGCATCACCTGCTGCGTACCTATGCACCCATTGAGTTTCCGTTCTGGGCAGGGTTCAACCAAAGCATGTTTGAGAAGAATATATGCAGTAAGTAACTGATCAAGTGGCCGCGTGTGTATACAGTTCGCTCATGGCATCAGATGAATGCTCAGTTTCAGTCGGCCTTTTAGGGTGCACTTTGCTCCGGTCGCGGAGAGTACATATTGGGACTTAGGCGCCGAGGTATCAAGTTTCCAAGTCGTCCGAAATTACCTACTGGGATGACCCATGTGGGATACGGACAGATTCACAATGGCTTCCCAGCGCTACGCGGATGCTTACTGGTGACGTTTCGCCGTCTTACCAGCCGACTTCTTCAGGATAAACCCAATCACTTCTCCAGATTGGATAATAATCATTAGCAATCAATAGCCACAACCATTAGGTGCCAACCTTGAGTGGTTATTATTACCCAATCTTGAGAAGTGATTGGGTTTGACGGTAATCCGGCTGGTAAGCCGGCAAAACGTCGCCAGTGAATGGGAAGCCATTGTACATAAGTCCATATTAGGTACATGAGTCCCCGCCACCGTTAACAACTCTGCCTACGCGCAACTGTTTCTAACCTTGAAAACAGGTGAAAACTCCTGATGAAGGATTTCGCTTTGTTGTCGCATAAGTCTGTGAATAGGAAGTCCTGCTGGGCCACCTACAGGATTCGGAGACTTTATTGCGTTCAAGCATGGAAACCACATTGCGTCAATATCCAATTTCGCAATTGCCGAATTTGGCGACAAACTGACAAACACGTCTGAGAACGATTACGCTACGCCATCTCTTAGAAATGTGTGTGCGCGTACCTAACAGTGCGACCGACCTCGTCATCAATGAAATAGGTGTACTACTGCCCTTTTCCCTTGGCAGCAGTAGGAACACCCAACAACTGCCGCGTTTACTATTCACAGCATGTGAAACGAAGCTACCAACATTAAAACTCGGATACGATTGTGTTCCCTGGTCTTGTGTCGGTTCCTGATTTCTCCAAGCGACCATGTAAGGTTGTCCAATTCTACTTCTCGCTTCCAGAGTCATCATCACAACCACTCGTGGCCATAACCCTGCAAACTCCGTTGGGTAATGGCCGTCAGTTGGCGCCCAGTCGGTGGCAGCGAGTGCCATTCTGGCGGCTCTCAACTGCCGCCCGGCCAGCTGACACCGCCAGGTCCTGCCTGCCGTTGTTTCAAGAGAGGGCCGACTTTCGTTGTTTTTGCTCCCTGGTGACGAAAATCAAATCTACGAGCGCAGCAGATGTTTTCCGACAGCCCCCCACCCCCCCCCCCTCCACTCTACGCCAGCGGCACCCCTCTGTCTCTGGGATAGCAGAAGCGCTCCTTCAGACAGTTCAAATTTCAGCGCTATAGAGAGCAAGTGAAAAGGGTTTGCAGCGTCAGAAGTAGACACCTGATACCATATGGTCGTCTGGCAGTTGAGAAATCAACCTTTTGCACGTCTCTACCCCCCCCCCCCCCCCATCTTCTCACTCTACTTCCCCTATCCTCCCCCCCCCCCCCTGTTTGGCAAGGCGTCGCACTCGTGATTTCTTCGCGCTCCCTTACGACCAGCCGCCGCTTTCTCGGCAGTAAACTTGTAAAGTGCCCACTTGTGGACCTAAGCATCTTCGCGCCGCGCCGCGCCGCGCCTCGCCCAGCGCTTCTTATTAGCGCATCCTCTTCGCTCGTTGTAGACGGCAGGGGAACCGGATTTGCGTCCTCTAAGAGAGCCCGGAATAAACTATTCCAGAGTTCGTACCGTCCGGAATGGAGGTGACCGCCGACGCCACCGTCTACCTGCCGATGAAGACCCTGACCATAGTCGAGCAACCAAGCGCCAATGGGGAAGGGTCTTCCCCTGGCCAGACCTCGCCCTCGACCTCGGCCGACTCTGGTCTGAGTAGTAACCGGGCTTCGAACCAGTGGGTCACGACCATCGTCCTGACGGCGCCCTCTGTCAACGACGCCAAAGATGCTGCTGCGCCTCCAGAGACCACATTGACCCTTTGGAGAAGGCACGACCACGACAGCTTCGACGTGTTCGAAGACAGCGCCGCTAGCGACGACGACGATGAAATTTCCGAGGAGGACCTACATACCGTCTGCCAGATCGGTGAGTGAATCTTGAATAGGCCGCCAGATGTACCGTAAATCCTCCAATAAACGCCCCTCCTGAGCATGGTTTGACCAGCGTCCCGTCGAATGGGGGAAGGGGGAGGGGCGCATATAGGAGGACTTAGGGTACATAGGTATGTGTACCAACTGCGAATGGCAGCCAATGTCGATTGATCACATCGGCTCCCCTCCCGGCTGGGTGCCTAGGCATGAATAACACGTTCTATTCCAGTCCCATTGTGAAACGCATGATTACATTGTGAAACCCATTGTGAAACGAATAATTACATTGCCCAAAATTGGCTACAACAGCTGTAGTTAACGATTGTACGTGCCGAGTGCAATTCAAAAGTTCAGTTCTTTCCTTTGGGCGTCATACACGCGGCACGAAGCCGACAGGGTGCGTCATTGGTGTGGTGTTTCGTGTCTCCTTATAACTTCGCCAAGGTTAGCGACGCCAACTTTGTTCACGTCAATCAGCCCTGCTGACGTCATTGCAGTACCTCGGACCAGCTCAGACTACACACCGAGCAGCTGGCCGCCCTCTAAATTTACTTCTAAAATTTCCCGAGCGGAAACAAGAGCGAACAATTGTTATCGTTACACAAAGAACTTGCGCTGACACGACACGGCACCCACGCCACACCTACGAAGTGTCATCGTAGTAGGCCCATAGCAATATCACGAATCCTAAATTAATGCAGACAGCGATTTATGGCGTTGTTAACCGCTGATCCTTTACTCGCTTCAGGAGTGGGTACGTTCGGCCGCGTGTTCCTGGTCAAAGACAAGCGTACAAAGGCGCACTACGCCCTGAAGACAATGAACATGCACCGGCTGGTCACTCGACGCCAGGTGGAGCACGCTCACTCGGAAAGAGCCATACTCACGCGCCTCAGGCATCCCTTCATCGTGCGCCTGTGCGTCCTGCATCACCGGCTAGTTTTGCGCAATTGAGAAAACCTGCACGTAACATTGCGCGCATGCAGGCGCCGCAGCTGGCGCGACGAGCGACAGCTGTACATGCTGATGGACTACTGCCCGGGTGGAGAGCTGTTCTACTACCTGCGCTCCATGGCGCGCTTCTCCAGCGCCACCGGCCGCTTCTACGCTTCCGAAATCGTCATGGGTACTGAAGTGAGATGTAAAACAATAACAAATTTTGGATGGAAATCTGACAAGTTGTAGCGCTGGAGTACCTCCACGACGAGAGCGTCGTCTATCGAGATCTCAAGCCGGAGAACCTGCTGCTCGATCGTCGAGGTCACTTGAAGATCACGGATTTCGGATTCGCCAAGTATCTGTCCGACAGGTCTAACTGAAAACGGCTCACCGACAATATGGCAATTAGCACAATAACACACACACCTGTTCAATTACAGAACGTGGACGATGTGCGGTACCCCGGAGTATCTAGCGCCGGAAATCGTGGCCAACAAAGGTCACAACAAGGCGGTCGATTGGTGGGCGCTGGGCATCCTCATCTACGAGATGCTTGCGGGGTACGGTAGCTAGTACTCTACTGACAATATTGAAACTACGCTACTACAACAGTGTTATTTAACCCAGATACCCTCCGTTCTCGGGTGACAACGCGCTGCAGATCTACGACAGAATTCTCGAAGGGACGCTCAAGTTTCCCCCTTCGTTCAACCTAGTCGCCAAGTGAGAAGCGCAGTGTTTAGCAGTGCTGACACTATGACCTCAGAGAGTATGTAAAGCTGCCATTTTCAGAGATTTGGTCAAGAAATTGCTCATCACAGACAGGACGCTGAGAATTGGCAGCATGAAGGTATTTACGTTGTAACTTACTGTTCAACTGTCTATCTCAAGTCGCAACTGGCTCTACGATAGGACGGCGCCTACGATGTCAAGAACCATCGCTGGTTCCGCTCCATCGACTGGGACGACGTCTACCATCGACGTCTGACGGTGCGTGTAGATACTGTAGCTCGTCCACCTCTGCTGCTATACGCAGTAGAAGGGGGGGGGGGGGGGATGGGAGCGGCGAGTCTACTGGGAATACGTCACACGGCCTCCATCTCAACTCAACTCCATTCATCTCGAAACTCCTTGGAACTGCCAGCCTAGTAAACCCATAATACAACCGATGGAACTTCAGTCATAGTTAGCTCAAGAGAATTGGCAAACAATAGCGTAGAAGTTGGCACGTGTGCATTTGCCCAACTAATCTCCCTTCCAAATTCCAGCCACCCATCGTCCCAACCGTCAGCTACGACGGGGACACGGTCAACTTCGACTGGTGCGGCGCCGGCGGCGACTTCGACCACGCCAAGGACGAAGCCGTCATGTGCACCGAATACGAACTGCGCCAGTTCGACGGTTGGGAGTCCGGATGAATGTGGTTTAGTGGGGGCTTTGTTTGCACTCGTGTGAGACGGTTAGAAGACTGTTCGTTGGGTTCCTTCTGGCCAAAAGACCAATCATCATCACAACAGAAGGCTGCACAACAGAGTGCACACTGCACAGAGACAAACAAGCACGCAAGTAACCGTAAAACAAATCACAAACTGATCGATTCCTAGATCACCCTGGCTGACGTGGCGCCTATTCAATCGAATGACTTAGAGAGAGAACGAGTATCGGCTAAGTAGAGGCTAAGCAGCGGGCGCTATAACAAGTCCTCTGTTACCCTTTGACAGATTGTACTACACATCCTAAGTAACAAGTACCGTATACCAGTACGAACAGCTCAGCTGCAGACAGAATAACAAACGTAACGAATGTCGCGCAAGGGACTCCTAACAACTCCAGTGTCGCCTAGAGTTTCTCAAAGACCAGCTCTGAATACTCGATGAAGAGATCCTCCACTAAGCCTCTGGCGTTGGGACTGAGACGGTTCATGAAGGCCTGATGGCCGCCGTGACGCGTCACCAACAGAGCCACCGTGTCGCTCTTCTGGATGGCGTCGAAGGGAATGGCTGAATTGGATGAGGAGAGTAAATGGGAGCACGTGAAAGGTGGGGTGGGGAGGGGAGTGGAGGGAGGGAGACTCTCCCCTCCCCCACCCACGAGAGACCACCCCCTTAGAATTTAAAATTTTCGCTTGCGGCGCAATATTTTAGACGCTTTTTGACCAAAATTAAGCGATTTTTGGCACTTTTAAGCCTATTCTTTTGGAAATATCTCGCATTTCTTTAACACTCTGTAGGCAAATTCTTTGGTCGTTTGACCCCCCCCCCCCCCTCCATTGAGGGGGTCTTATAACCCCCTCTGGCCGGTTGGCGCTTTCACGTATTGAGGCGATGGAACATAGCCAACAGAATCCACCACCCACATCTCATGGGGGAGAAGCAGTCGTCGGCGGAGTTGAGACAGAGTGTGGGCACTCCGATCTTCTCCACCTTGTAGTGAAGGGCGGCGTCGTAGTAGTACTGGGTCCAGTGGTCGTAGCCGAAGGCGGGCGTGATGAAGCTCTTGTCGAAGTCTCTGACAGTCTTGGAGGCCATCACCTGCGCCCAGTCGACCTTGCCCTCGAACAGGTGGCGGTAGCTAAAGAACGACAGATGTTGTCTACCGCACCAACTGTGAACTAGTCGACATACGAAAGAACACTGTTTGTGAGGTTGTAGAACAGGTTACAGAGACTGGATGAATTGTGTACGCAGTAGCGTCCGAATGGTCTGCGCCATTCGCTCTGCGATTGGATTACGGTACTTTGTACTGTGTTGGCTTATCCAGACGAAAGACTATGAACTTGACCTTATACTTTAAATCTGGTTGCAAGGGGGATAAATCTGAAACAGTGTAGAATACTGTAGCCACTGACGGCTTGACGACGCGTCGCAGATTGTTGGCCAGGAAGCGATTGAAGATGAGTCGGGGCCAGAACTCCTCAATGGTGATGGTGGCGTGGACGGGGTTCCAGGGGGCGCTCACGACCATCGCAGCCTTCAGATGGCTGTCCACTGGATGCTGACACTTGGACAGGTAGTTCCAGAGGATCATTCTGGATGGAGAGGGAGGAAGAATGTTGAGGAGATACGGTACTGACACATAACCATGGCATGGACTCACACATAGTTTGCATGACCATGGAAGGAAGTTGACATGTTTGTGCCAGCCAATATGAAGGCAAAGAGGTGCGGGCATGTATCGTGACGCACACGATCAAAATCCCTCAGCATGCAGCCAATATTCGCACCAAATATCGTTACATAGAGGCATTCACCCTCCCATGGAGAAGCCTACAGCCATCAGTGGCGCCTTGGGGTATCGAGAGCGGATCTCAGCTACGGCCTCCTGCAGGTCCTTGGTCCAGGCGGCGTTGTAGCCCTGGGCCGTCTGCAACATGGCTAAGAATCTAAATTCAAAGCTACAAAATGCAAATAGAAACGACATGCCGTCAATGGCACCCCTCCCAGGCCTCTGGAGTTGAGAACCGCCAGTCGGTATCCCTTCCCAATCACCTCCATCGCCAGGTGTAGCACGTAGGCGCAGTCGTGAGTGGAGCCTAAGCGACCGAACTAAGCTGTGGCTAAGCAGCGTTACTCCAAGTCATGAAAGGCTAGTAGTACCTGTGATCCCAGGCAGCACAATGACCACGGGAGTCTCCCCATTGGTGCTGGCGCTCCTGGGATGGAGCCAGTCGAAGGCCGCCTGGCCGCCGTCTGAGAATTTGATCACTTCCCTGAATGATCCTGGTTACAGGATGTCTACAATAGTATGATTCCACAAAGTAGTTCTATACAGCTAGGAACAGAGACTGCGCAGTGTTACCGACACCGTCAGCAATATCATGCACTGCACAGCCATCTTCAAGCAATTCACTGCAAAAGTTACACCAAACATTCATCATAGTGGTCATTCTTCACTCGTCTTTTACTACTCCACCAACACCAACCACGAATCAACTATCTCAGAGCCAACCATACATACACACCTCTCAAAGGGCAGGCTTGGGCAGCTGCGCAGCAGTTGTCTCATGAGCGTCTGTAGATTGCCCCAGATGCACCACCAGATGGGGCGAAACACGCGGCGCGCTGAGGGACAGTCCGACAGAATCATACGACCAAACTTTCCATTCGGTTTGGTGTAGAGACGGGGCTTCTGAAAAAAAAACAGGTTCCTTGTATAAAAGATGAAAAACTGCAGCCAATATTTGCGCTACACAAAAATTGTGAAACAGTACCTCAGCCACCATATTGGAGTAGATGTAGAGGAGTATAGGAGTGGCCAGCGCCACCCAACTGCAGATGGTCAGTAACATGATTGACTAGCGGCTGAGAGAAACTGTAATCATATTCATTAGAGCAATTATCAATCCTCTTTTGTAGAACAATGCGCCAAACAATAGGGCTGCTTTGGAGAGCAGACGACAACTAGGTACACACACCCATAGAAAAAAGCCGTTTATTCCACCTCACAGGGGCTGTATCCAACCTGTGCACAATGTACAACAAGCTGCAAGCAAAGTTATGCAATGGAGATCCAAGTGTCTGAAGCAACAAAAGGCTATAGCGCACGAATAGTTCCCAGGAATCCATCCACAAATTGAGCACCTCTTTTCTACCTGCACGCATTACTCATTCATCTTCTCACTTTTACCCCCCGCCACCCCCTCCAATCGTTCCGCAAACAGCTCTTTGGCAAACCGATACAGCTTCACATCCAAATGGTTGACTTGAGCAATTTTCAACCTTAACTCTTTGGAGACAAAGGACTCGTTTGATCTTTTCTGCGGCGGTCGACTCATCCTGGAGTCAAATTGCAGTCCAAATGTTGATTCGAATAGGTGTTGGGAGCGATCCATTTGTTCGACTAGGCCGAAGAACGCCGACTGACGCAGATTGCGCTTCGCAGAGGCCAGCATGAGAGTGTCTGAAGTATTGTGAATGCTCTGTCTATGCCCCACTTTACTAACAACAGTACGCCCCCCCCCCCCACTCTATTCTAGACGGAGATTAAAATAATAAGCCCCCGCCTCCAATAGTACCCCCTGCCTTATTACTATTATATGAGTATGCTTATGTACTATAAGGTATACTGTATGCATGTATACTGTATTGTGGTACTACCACAATTACTACATGTAGCAAATCTAGTGCACGGCAGGTATATTCAGTACGGCATTGGTAGCTAATGTGGACATTTGGCTGGTAGAGCGGCTGAATTGATAAGCTCGCACCATCCAATAGGACCACTTCGCAGACGGACGTTGAAAAAATAAGCCCCCGTGGGCCTATTAGAGCATTTACGTTAAACTGGTTAGATTGACAAGACATGTGGCAAGACAAGGTGAGTTCTCTTCACACACCCCTCTCAGTCTTGTCCATGCCAGCTGTGTCGTAGCAGTTGACCAGAGTCATGTCAGCGAGCATTCTCGTCTGCCGATTGTGCGCCAGATTGTGGGGACACGCCAGGAACTCCTCCATCGTCGCCCCTTGGAGAGAAGAATAGGATAAGATTGGTGAAGAAGCATTGAGTCTCGAACGTTGGCTGGCTAATGAATAGAATTGTCGAACGTTTGAACTTCAAGATGGGATACCGTGTAACACAAGGAGAGCCTGCGCCTGTGTGCAGGTGAAGGGAGGGAGGGGGGGCGGGGTGGGGGAAGCAAACAAGCTAATTTTCAGATGTTGGCTCAGTTTCTGGTCCACCTCATTCGCCTAGCGTTTGGATTACGGTACTCTGTACTGTGTCGGCTTCGTCCAGAAAAACTTCGAACATGAACATGGAAGTTTCGCACTTCTCAGCCCAATCGTCATCTCTCAAACATAAAACCACTCCCACCTTCCCATCCTTGCGTGGGGTCAAAACACGCCGGCAACTCCTGGGCAGTGGGCATCCTTCCATTGCAGAAGAGTCGAGTCTTCTTCCAAGTGGCTCCTCTTGCCGTGATGTGCTGCCACTCGCTAATTGTCCGGGCGACGGGCTCGCGTAGAAAGGTGGCAATGTAATAGTGGCGCCTTCTGTGGCCGCCGTCCTGTCTGTCCAGCACGTTTTCAACGCAGTCAGAAGAGACTGAAACTAACAGAAGTGGCACAAAATCGTTTGGAGATGAATTTTTCAGGACTGCGATGATTTATGGATGGGAGCAGTTTTGTTCAGCATATTGTGTTGTGGAGCAAAAAGGTGGTACAATCCAGGCAATCCGGGTTACCGTAGCCCATACTGACTGGGATTCAGAATTCTCTATTCCATTTCGTTGAAAAGAAACCACAAGGGGTTTGCCCTATCCACTGCATAATCACACGAAGGGAGGAAGCTAAAATTCAAAATCGTGTGACCATATGTACTCCTTCTCTGCAAACAGTAGTGTGCTCAAACCAACTCAATTGCCAGCTTGTGGCACACAGACGAACAAAATCCACGCACAGAGTTCCGTCCAGTCGGCGTGGAGTCCGCAGCTCCAGCCCGTAGAGTAGCGACTGAAGAGCCACTGTTCCCTGTTCCTTCTCCTGCCCGGTCTGAAGCACCTGCAGCGCTTCCTTTCAGTGTCGCTGCAGTCGCAGGGCCTATCCAATACCAGATGTCTGGTCAGGAAGCGCTCCACCGTAGTCCCAGCCGTCTTCTGTATGTGTAAGAATACCAAAACGTCATCATGTCTGATGTCGAAGTGAAAGCCGTCTTCCAGGATTCGTTCAAATGACACTATTCGGCCGTCGTATAGGCGATTTTTGGCCTTGGGACGCATTCTGGCCGCCCACAGGCGGTTTTTCGCGAAATTCTCCGCTTCAGATAGTGACAAGTTCCACTGCAGAGTTGGAAACGATTCTAAAACAGAATCCGGAAACTGTTCGACATAGGCACCCGCATAATAGAGGTAGTACAGCGTGGATAGAACCACCAATGCGAGCAAAGCGCAGAGGCAGCACCGTCGATTTTTAGCGAATTTCGCCAAAATCCCATTTCGTTTAGCGACCAGCTCCTGTGGTAGACGGATTCGAATCAGGTTCGCGCCGCCGTTTCTGGACAGCCTCACTTCTTTGCGCAGCTTTCTTTTGTCCTTGCGTTTGCAGCGACAATTTCCACTGCCAGTTTGCGCGCACGAGTGCACCAGAGGTTCCTCGTCGTCGTCGTCGTTATCCATAATAGTGGGTCAGAGTCAACCCGAGTGCGCGCAGTAACATGGCCTGACTTGCACTGGAGAGACTGTGATAAGGGGAGGAAGGGTAGATTTCAACGCTAGACAAAGGTTCTTATGCAAGCATGTCATAGTGGCACAGAGGCACTGGGCTGGACAAAAAGCTGGACAAATAATGGTAGTCTGTAGTACCAGCACAATATCGTTGTCGTCAGAAGTCAGAACATCTCACTTCGTAACCGAGAACACTTTACTCCCTCTTCCACTCTCAACGACTCACTCCGGCAGAACAAACAACACCTCGCTAGCTTAGCTACCCCTCTCGCAAAGTGCTAACTTCCAGACGCAACGACTAGCCGTCAAAGCGAGCATTCCGCCAATTTATGGATCACTCCAAGTCGTCGTCGGCCTTCAACTGAGCGGCGGGATCGTCGTCGTCGTCGCCGCCTTCGGCTGTTCCGCCGCCGCCAGCGGTCGAACCGAACATGATCCCCGCTTGTTCCAGGCCCCGCTCCAGGCGCTGAATGTTGCCGATTACGGTAGCAACGCGCAAGCAACGTTTTGCGCAAGATGTTCAAGGCTCAGGCTGACAATCAGGAGCTACCGTTCCCAGCAATAGCCTAATTATGTTCTTGTCAAGTTCCAACTACAAACGGTTGCTTCAAGCACGAGCGTTCGTGAGAATTCACTGTATTGCGTCCAAGTTTTCAAACGAATGTGCACCCTCTTGGCCTCGGGCAGCTTCTCGATGAGTCTGGAGAACTGGGCTGGAGGCAGCGTCTGCTGCAGCACCTGCAGAAGCTGCTGCGGGTTGCCGCAGAACATTACGGCGTTCGACAGGTGCTCCAGGCCCCCCTCCGTGTCGCCTGCGAAGGAATGGTTCGTTCAGGATTCTGCGCAGCTGCACTTGGGGGTATCCCTTTAGATCTGGCGACGTCTGTAGACGTCTGCTAGCTTGACCAATTTGGGTTGGCAGTGCACTCCTCAGCAGGTTTTCAACCGCAAAACCAAGTTAGCGAGTTAGCGGCGAATTGACTGCTAACCCAGCAGAATCTAAGGGGGAATAAGTGAAACTCACAATCCACCCACCGCTCTGCAAGAGCTCTTCTCCCAGCTGGACCTCCTGGAGGAAGAAGGCCTGCAGCTCCTGGGGATCGCCGCTCATGGGGAAGTTGACCTCCCCTCCGCCGCCGCCGCCGCTTCCCCCCGCTCCCCTCCCGGAGGAGCGACTCTTCGCCTTCTCCCGCTGAGCCTCCCGCTTCGCCTGACGTCCTGGGGAGAAAGAGACGCTACGACTACGAATCTTTTAGCGCGTTGCAGCAACTTCCTACCCTACTCCTTGAGTCCTTGTAACGTCTACTGTGCGAATAGTGGCACAAATTTGCTGCTTTCATGAATGCTACCCACTCTGCTTCACTTTCTCCTTGTAGTCGGGAGCACTGCGACGCTTATGGTCGAAGTAGATGCAGTAGCCGATGAAGACGGCGCCGGCGGCCGCGCTACCAGCCACAATGTAGCGCCAGGGACCTGACTCCGGCAACAGCGTCTCACGAACTTGCGACATCTTTCCCCTTCTCTTGATTTACTAATTTTGCTTGCCAATAGACGTAAATCAATTCTAACTTCTGGTCGACTTTGTCTTTCGGTTCGATTGAACTGGACTGCACTCTACCATGTATTCCTACAGACTACGGCTACGGTATCGACCGTCGGGCGGCGCGCAATTGAGCAGTAGACCGCTCTCGTCGTCGTCAGCTGAACAACCTGTCAGTTCAACATGGTATGCGACTGATCGTACTACGACTCTTCACACGTGCGCCGCGCTGCGAACGAACAACAGACCCCCAGACGTTGCGTTCTCATGCAACACATGAACTGTTTTGGTGAGAAGTAGAAACGCTATCCAGCCCAAACAAGGAATGGAATCCATCATCGACGAGTCAGCAGCGCTCTACCCCAGCCAGCCACACTACAACAACGCCCTTCCGTTGAATCACCCAGACTGTCTAGTTTATGCGAAGCAGTGTTCAGCATACCATTGTAGACTAGAAGAACGACGTCAAAAGAAACGCGTTTGCAAAAGCCTGTCACGTCCAGAAGTGTAGGTAGATGTACTTACTACCCGACACTTCAGGAATGCACCACTCTAAAGTGACGTTATGCTTTCGTCGTTTCCTTTTGTTGTCCGCGGGATGTCTACTGACACTGTCGGTCTTGTCAGCCTCTCAATCTTCAAGTGATATGGAGCTGATCTTTGTTCAGTTGGTGAGCGTGTATTGTCTTCGTATCCTTGCAGACTTCCCTCCCTCTCTTCGTGTCACATGTTTTGCACATTCCACGTCTCACATACACACAGGTGTTCCGCCACGGAGACAGAGCACCGTCAAGCCGCTATCCTAAGGATCCCATTCCACTCACGAAGTGGCCAAGAGGGCTGAAGCAGCTGACAGAGGCAAAGTTTACTACCTACCTACCTACACCTGGCGCCGTAGACTTGATAAGTACATGTACCTACAGTTACGTGGATGTATGCGAAGCCAACCCTATATTTAGTACAACGTGTACGCGACGAATGGTGAAACTTGTTGCAGCGCGGTATCGCCATGATGTTCAACCAAGGCAAGTGGCTGCAGCGGCGCTACAAACATGGTCGTCCTCACGAACTGCTGTCGAGAAATTATACCCGAACAGAGGTACTGTAGGTAGGCAACCTTACCTTCACAGCTTGCTGAACGTTGTAGACAATGCCATTTACGTTGTTAAGATGGTAACTCATTCGGTACAGATCTACGTGAGATCGAGTGATGCCGACAGGGCGTTGGAGAGTGCACAGGCCAGTCTGGCCGGTCTCTACAGTGACGCCAGACTTGGGTCAAAGGGAAACCTGCCAATCAACAACTGGGAACCCATCGCAGTGCATGGTTTCATGCCTGAAGAGGAGGATTTGGTGAGACCACTGTCGTCTGGCGCATTCTGCTGTAAGCCACTACTGCCTGAGTTGAGCTCGCTCATGATACCTGCATTATTGTAGCTGCTGCGAATGGACAAGGTCGAATGCCCAAAGTACGACGCTATCTACAGAAGGAATCGGGGCGAGATATTTCCGGACTACAACAAACAGTTTGCGGTAAGTTGTTGACACCGTCGCGCAAAGTTACATGCACTTTATGAGTTATTCTCTTTTAGGGCTTCTTCACCAAGCTTGAAAATTGGACTGGCTTGAAGAAACTTGGCGTTGGCAGTATCGGCGACGTCTCGTCCTCAATAACACGCGAAGTTTGTTAACGAACTACGGCTTCTGCGATGCACACCATAACGTTATGCACACTTTTCAATAGTTTAGCGTGCACATGATTTCACTCTGCCTAAGTGGTGTGACGAAACATTTGAAGTGGGTGGAATCAACCGCAGCGTTTTTGATATTGTTGTGGAACTGAAACGAATCAAGACAATCACTGAGTACAGACCACAACCCTTGGGAAAGCTTCTGGGAGGTTAGCCGGACAATCAGCTTTGGGCGTGTGAAATGATACATGTGAGAATTCTTTGCAGGTTATCTGCTTGGAGAGATCCTGAGACATATGGAGGACAAGATCAACAATACCCTGAAGCGTCCTCAGAAAGTGATGGTCTATTCCGCAGTGAGTGACACCATCAACACATCTGCAACTGCAATGCAGTCCCAGATGCGCCAACGCCATTCGATTCGATCGCTTCAGCATCAACAGACGTGCCAGTCGTTACTCTACGCCGCCGACATTGGAACGGAGACCGTAATACCAACGGGCAGCACGATTATTATCGAGCTATTGAGAAGTCGTCGCACTGGCCAACACTTCGTCCAAATGCTGCTGAGGAATGGGACTGTGGACTTTGACGAGTCAACCAAAGCCCAACCGCTAAAACTGCCCTTCTGTGCAGAAGAACGTTGTGATTTTGAAGAGTTCAGAAAGGCTCTGCAGACTAGGATCTATAGAACCGAAGCTGACAGGGCAGCCGATTGTAGCAGCGGTGGCGGTAGCACGACTAATCATTGTTCGTTGCTAGTCGCAGTAACGACAACTATGATGCTCCTGACAATGCTAAGGTAGTTTCGGCTGACGTTCTTTTGTTACCGTACAACATGTGAACATGGTTTTGACATGAATACCGATGGGCGTCGTCGTTTGCTGCAAGTTGCACCCAAAGATGTGATTTATAACTTCGTTCGTCCGGCCGGACTGTCCCTTGGGCACTGTGATCAATCGGCGTATGTCGATGAGTTGCTCTGTGCAAAGCCCAATTCGTCACTAAGCGACTCTGGATGAGTGCGCTGCTGTGGTACGTCACCCACCGAACCATCGTCACCACGGCAGCGAAATACCACTCGACGATTTCTACTTGATTGCTCCCAGATTTA